>JAUELO010000179.1:35703698-35716313 GCA_032357855.1 Amphibolips quercusostensackenii | reverse complement strand
TTTTTCAAAATGTCTGATTTTTGGAAGCTTTGATCATTTTATAAATTTTTTTAAAGTTCCAGTTCAAGCTGCACATAGGATACTATAGGGACCAAATCTTGGAAATGAGATACTTTAAGCACCTTAAATAAAAATAGGATACCATAGGGGATATAAAGACCGGTCTGTGAGGCCTGCGGATACAATAAGTAAGTCAGTTCAAGTGAATTAATTACGGAATAAATAAATTGTGCTCGATACTGCTGGCATTGTAGCTTTTGAAACGAGTTCTTAGAGATAAGAACAAAAACACAGTCTTGAACACTATTTCCATCTTCCTGAGAATAAGAATACTCTCTTGAAACTTTCTCTACGCTTAGTCAGAAAAGTAATAATACCTACAGAAAATTTTTTTCTGCTGAAGAAAATAACAAAGGTCTTGCAGTAGAAAAGTACGTTTATGGTCAGATACAAGAGAATTGAGATTTCCTCATGCAAAATGAAGAAAAATTATTTTTTTAATGCAGTTTTGTTTTTTTTCTAAATGTAAGCACTAAATTTTTTGAATTGACTCTGCAGAAAATAGAATTTGACACCTGTTTAAGTTGGAAAACAAGATTTTCAGAATGACGGCCAGAACTGAAAGGGTAGAGAACTTTCGGACGCTTATAGCCGTTTCAACAGTCTGGACCGTCTGCCATTAATCGTGCCCCGCAGAGGCCATTAGTGCCCTCTGAAAGGGGCAAAAAATAATTTACGCGTCCACGGTCACGCAAGAAAAACAATTCGACGCAGCTTTGAGATTTCAAGGTAATTCAATATATATTCGGTAGAGGACCGTTTAAAAACAACGTCACTCTGCCAGAGGAAACGCAGTTTCACAGGTTTTGTGATAATTTTTGAAGTAGGGAAGGGGGAGAGGTTATCGCAAAATACATCACACATAGAAAATATAAATGTGAGTAATAATTTTTTTAATTCTTAGAAAAATTAAAATTAGTTACTTTATTTGAACAAGTGAAGCATCCCAGATAACAACCGTGCGAGGCATGCTGTGATCACAGGAGTGAGTCGCATCTTACGAGAGGCACGTTCGTGCGAGTCATGTGCCTCACATTTTGTGATTGGCACAGCGTGCTAAACATATGCGTCGCATATTGTGATAGGCACAGTTTTTAATATAATAACAGTAATAATAAAATTGACACGCATTGCAGATGTGCCGCACGAAACTAGTTTGCAATGTTTTAACATATATTGAGATTATTTGATATACAGTAAATCGTAAATTCTTCTAAAAATATTTTTAAAAATTCTTTAAAAGATCTTCGTCTCAAGTCGAAGAATCTTTTATATTCATACATCAAATTTGCTCTCTAAATTTGAATCAGCTGAATTTCACTAACTTCAATTAATGACTCAATTCTATCTATGCATCAGTTATTTTTACTGATGAATTAGTAGGGTTTACTGATTCATCAGTGAAAAATAACTTATTTATAGCGAGAATTGAGGCACTAATTGAAATCAGTCAAAATTATAACTAATTCAAATATAAAGAGTGAATTATGTATTCCCTTCATTCCTACCACCTGTAAAAATAATACCATGAACGGACAACAGATCGAAACTGTAAGGGTTTCTGCTCGAGACTACGAAACCCTAGAAAATAAAAAATTTTATACTATAATAGTTGTGGAAAAAGATTATGTGCTTTTCGGATAATGTTCATACTTTGGTAAGTTCCTAATCAGATATATAATTATAGATGTTAAAAAAAGTCACTTGTTTATGAAATATGTCTCTTAAAAAAGATAACAGTTTATACTAATAAATGTAAAGCAATCAACAAATAAACATTTTGTTTAAAAATATATTTATGTGCTTTTTTCATTATTTATAATAATTATTTTAAAATAGTTATAATAAAAAATTATTGATTTAAAAAGATTTAAAAATTATTGCGTACGCGCATTAGGCCTGCATGCATGCAACCATCACGTCGTGCTAGCCAAATGTCCATCAACTGAACGCACATCTGTCTGCTTAGGTGGATGCACGCCGTGCCGATTAATATTCACACGTGCGTGCATTATGCTTGCACTGTGATCGCATTTTAACATCTGGGATCTAAATACAAACTGCAGCCTCTATACCCTATTTCCGTCTTTACCACTTTTTAAAATAATTCCTTTTTTCGTCAGTTTTTAACCGAATAAGAAAATCCAACTATACATTTTTAATAAATTCCTTATAATTCATAAGTCTACTATCATATTTTTGTCCAGAATTGATCTCTTTTGGTTACAAGTTTTACTATTTGGTAGAAGATTGAACTTTTTTGGTGATAACTTGTTTTTTATTTGAAAATAATTTTTTTACTGAAAATTAACCAATTTGATCACTAGTCGGAAAGTTTTGGTTGAAAATTTGTGTTTTTTTGGTAGAAAATTCACTTTCTTTAAAATTTAATTACTTAAGTAAAAGTTAAACTATTTCGTGAGATATTTATTTTACCAGTTAATGATCCATCCCTTTTGGTTCGAAAGATGGAACTATTTTGTTGAAAATTCGTTTCTTTATTTAAACCTAATTTTCCTAACTAAAAATTTACCTATTAGATTATTGGTTAAAAATTCACAGCTTATAATCAAAAATTTAATTATTTTATTAAAAATTATACTACTTTGTTAAAAATTCCTTTTACTATTTACAGATCTGCCTGTTTAGTTGAAAATAAAACAATTTCGTTACTTTTTTGGGTAAAAATTGCATGTATTCATTCTTTTGAAAATTCGTCTTTTCTGGTAAAAAATTAATCTTTTTTGGTTAAAAATTAAACTGCTTGCTTGAGAACTGAACTTTTTCGTTAAATTTTCATTTTATCAGATTATATATAAATAAATGACTTTGTTTAAAATTCCTTTAATTAGTTAAACATGCATCTCTTTAGTTATAAATGAAACTATTTCGTTACCTTTTTGTTCAAATAATTATTATTATTTTTTTTTTCTAATTCAAGCTGTTTTATTTCTGTTTGACAATTGATTGTTTTTAGTCGAAAATTCAACAAGTAACTTGAGAACCTATGTCTTTTGTGAAAAATGTGTGTTTTTTTGTTGACAATTAATCTGGTTTAGTTAAAAATTCAACTACTTGGTTGAAACTTAAGCTTATTTGTTAAATATTTATTTAATCAGTTAATGATCCATCCCTTTGGTTTAAAAGATTAAACTATGTTGTTGAAAATCATGTTTTCTATTAAAAATCAAGTTTTCTGTATGATAATTTACTTATTTAATTATTGGTTGAAAATTTGCAGTTTTTAGTGAAAAATTCAATAACTTTGTTAAAAGTTATGCTACTTTGTTGAAAATTCGTTTTATTAGTTAAAGATCCATCCAATTATCCATTTTATTTTTCGTTCACAGTTTATTGTTTTGAGTCGAAAATTTATCAAATAATTTAAAAATATATGTATTTGGTTGAAATTTTGTGTTTTTTGGTAGTAAAGAAACCTTTTTGGTATAAAATTTACCTTTTTCGGTTGAAAATACAACTACTTGGTTAAAAGTTGAACTACTTCGTTAAGTGTTTATTTTATCAGTTGATGATCTATCGCTTTGGTTCAAAATGTAATTGTTTTGTTAAAAATCCATTCTTTTTTGTTAAAAAATCTGTTGCTGTTAGTTAACATATCAAAAATTGTTTGGAATGTCACGGTTTTTGTCAAAAATTCGTCTTTTTTGTTAGAAAATTAATTTTCTTGATTTAAAATTCAACTGCTTGGTTAAAAGTAAAAATACTAAGTTCTAATATTTTTGAGGAAAAATCTACTATTCAGTCAAACGTTTACTTTTTTGTTGAAAATTAAGCAATTTGGTCAACATTTTATGTCTCTTTTGTTAAAAAAATCATTTTTGGCTCAAAATTCAACACTTTTGGTAGAAATGCTTTCCTTTTTAGTTAAAAATGCAACTGTTTGGTTGGAAATTAATTAATTATGATTAAGGATTCAGCTATTTAATTTAAAAAATTTAATTTTTTTGTACAAATTCGTCCTTTTGGCTTAAAGATTAACCTATTTGGTTAAAGACGTAATTGTTTTTGGTTAAAGTTTGATCAGTTTATTTAAAAATTCAACCATTAAATTAAAACTTCATTTTGGCTGTTCAAACATCAACTACTTGGTTAAAAATTTATTTATTTTGTTAAGAACTTGTCACTTCTGTTTCAAAGTGTAACTATTTGGTTATAAATGGAACTGTTCAGTTAATAACTAATTTTTTAACAATAAAACCACTTGGTTAATAATTTATTTCTATAGGATAAACGATTAACAATGTGGTTACAAATTTCACTATTTTATCAAAAATTAATTAATTTTGTTAAACATTTAACTATTTTATCGTTTTTGTTTAAAAATTCAACTGCTCTGTTAAATGTCCATCTTTTTGGATTGAAAATTCATCTTTCTTAAATCCAAATTTTGTTTTTTTGTACAAAAGTTCTTAATTGAAAAAAATTTGTTTTTTTTTCTAGACTTAAGATTCAGCTATTTGGTTAAAAATTCAACTGTTTGTGGTTAAAGTAATTTTTTTTTGCTTTAAAATTTTTTTTTGTATTTGGAAAATTCTACTATTTCGCTAAAATTTCCTCTCTTTTGCTTGAAAGTTTAACTGTCAAGCTTTAAATTTTGATGTTTAAAATTTTAATGCTTGACCTTAAATTAATGTTTTTTCTTACAAATTTAACTATTGGGTTAAAAAATCGTTTTTTTGTGAATAATTAACATTTTCGGGTTTAAATGTCCACTGTTTTTTAAAACAGTCGTCTTTATAACTTGATAACTGAACTCTTTCGTTAAATATTAGTTTCTTCTGGTAAAAAAAAATTCTTATTTATTTGGAATTTCATTTTTCAGAATAAACGATCTTGGTTCAGAATTCACCTGTCATGTAAAAAATGTATAAAAAAATTATTTTTATTTTTGGCTGCGACATAGAAACTCACTTTATTTTTACACATTTGAAAGAAATTTGAAAATATTATTCTTAGGATTGAGAATCATAAAAAATTAAAATATCTGTTGCACCCTTATTAATTAGAAAAAAATCTAATTGATAAAAAAAAATCTCTTCAACAAATTTCGATGTTTAACTTTTCATTACAAAAATGGTTTGAAGGATTTGAAATACGGCTTTATTTAAACCTATTACACCGACTCATTTTAAGCCGATATCTCCACGATTGATATTTTTAGAGGCAGACTGCACACGATTTTTTTAAGCCGGAAAATTAATAGGACAAACGTTTTTTCGTTTGGAAAAATCTGTGTAGAATAAAGCACTGTTAATCCAGATGGGGGAATACTGGAGCCATGTAAACGAACAAAGGCACGTGCGTACATACGTTACGTGTGTTCTGTGCAACTCTAATAACGTACAATTAGCTGTTATTACTACTGAGAGCATAAAATTTCGTTTGTAAAAATTTCCCATTATTTCTTATGAATGGGAAATTTTGCGAATAAATGCATTTTTGCTTCGTTGTTTAAGCCTACTCTTCTCTATTGAATGGTTTATTTTTTCATTCTTAAAAAGATAACATAAAAGAAAACAATTTTAAATTTAAATTTAAAAATTTTGTTCTACTATTCTCAGGGCTGGTACATCCAAAATCACTTAAAATAGTGACCCATTTTAACGAAAAAGTTACTAAGAGTTAGTTTTTCTACCCAAATAGTGACTTAAAATAACTAATGTGAATTGATAATGTGACTAATTTTTTCATGAATTAAAAAAAATCCAAAGAATTAAATTTGTTAAACTTTGAAGCAATGTAAGTGAAATTCAAAATAATTCAAATAAATTAGCAAAAAATGTTATTGATTGCAGCAAAATTAAATGAATTTAAAAGAATTTTAGAAAATTAAAAAGAATTCCATGAAATTCATAAAAATTCGACGTGAATTAAAAAATTTAAGTTGCGCAATAAGTAACACATTTTGTGTACCCTCTTATTTCTAATTATGAAACGACAAATTCTAAAATTTTGAAACTACTTAATTGTGCTTTGAGGCAAGTACTTTGCTAAAATTATTTTACAAATAATTTATTATTTGAAGAAAAAATAAAAAATGGTTTAAATATGAAGTAGTAAACTTTTTTCAGTCAGCTATTTACAAAAATTCACTTTTTCTTTCAGGTAATACCATATACTTTTTTAAATATTTATAACTGTATTTATAATAATATTACTAATTCTTAACACCTCATTTTTCAAATAAAACAAGTAACTATAAAATTTTATTTTAAAAATTCCCGTACCTATCCCTGATACTTTTTTGGGTAATTCTTCATTTTCCTTAACAATTATTATTTTAAGACAAAAATCCTAATTTAACTTTTAACCTGAAATGTTAGTGAAAGTGACTAATATTGTATGCATTAAAAATGTGACTTGTGTTCTCTCAGATTAAAAACAATTTTAACAAATTTTATGAAATTTATAACAATTATAGGAGAATTTTAATAAATTGAATTAAAAACAATTCTAGTGAATTCGCAAAAATTAAAAAAATTTTAAAAACTGCAATAATTTTAGTAAAATCAAAGTAAATTCAGAATAAATCAAGGAAAATGAGAAGAAATCGACAAAATTTATAAGATTTTCTGGCGGATTCGAATAAAATTCAAATTAATTGAAAAAAATATGACAAAATGCACTTAGTTTAGTTAGTATAAAATGAGTAGGGAGAATTTTAAGGAAATTCAAAAGAATTTGATAATATGCCTAAGAATTCAAGGTGAGTTTAAAAGACTTTACGATTAAACAAGCAAAAACTAAGAAACAATCCATTAAAATTAATAAAATTGAAAGAATTTAGAAGAATTTATGTAAAAACAAAGAACTGAACATAATTTTGAAGAATTTAGTCTGAGTTCTAAATAAATCCGAATGCTTTGCCAAGAATATTTAAAAAGCTCTGCGAATTTTAGAAATCCTACAAAATCCTTGAAATCTATTTTTTACTTTAGATTTGTTTACTTTGTAAAACGGTATTAAATTTATGAAATTTTATGTAATCTAATGATATTTTTTGAGAACCTGAAAATTGGAATAAAATAACATAAGAGCTTTCAAAATCTTTTGTAGGTCCTGTGAAATCGTTTCGTATCTTCTAGAATGCTACAAAATTCTTCATAACCGCATGCAAATGTATTTATCTCGTTTAAAATCATTTATTTTCCTCTGAAATTTTATTAATTTTCGAACTCTTATGGAAATACTTTAAAATTTTTTGAAATACCCATATTTCTAACCCTTTAAAATCTCTTTAAATGTTTAAAATCAAATAAAAATTTCTTTAACATTTTTTCAAATTCTTCAAAATTTTTTTAATCGATTGACACTTTTTGAAAGCCCTTGAATCTTTGTAAAGATCTTAAAATTTCTTTGGGATTTTTCTAAATACTCCATAAAATTTTGAAATCCTATCCAATCTTTTGAAATCCTTTAAAATGTTATGAAGCTCTTGAAAACTACTTGGAATTTTTTTTAAATTGATTAAAATCTTTAAAACCCTATGGAATACTCAAAATTAAAAAAAAACAATTCAAAGATGCCTTGAAATCTTATGAAATATCCTAAAATGTTTAAAATCTTTGGAAACATCTTCAAATATCTGAAAATCATCGAAGACACACAAAATCCCTCAATTCTTGTGAATTAATTATTTCCAGTGAATAAAAATATTATAGACTTCTGTGAAATTAGATAAAAACTAAGAATATTTACTGGAATCCTGGAAAATTTATAAAAACATCTTGAGACTAAAAATCCCTTTAAGTCATTGAAATCCTCAAAAACCTTAAAAAATGCCTTGTTATCTTTAAGAATATTTTAGGACCTAAAAATCCCCCAAAAAACTTTTTCTTACTTTGAGAAATTCTAGGAAATCCTTTAAGCCCCAATCAAATTTATTTAAATTCCTTAAAATTCCCTGAAATTTTTTGAATACCCTTAAATTTTACAAATTTATTCAAATCGTACAAAGCCCCTACCAATTTTCCAAAGCTTTTAAAATGCCTTGGATGTTTTAAAATACCCTAACATCTTGAAAAATATCTCTTAATATTTAAAATTCCTAAAATCTTGGAAATTCTTTGGAATCCCTAACGTATTTTTAATTATTTTAAATATGCTGAAATCCCTTTGAAATTTGTCAAACTGTCGAAAATTTATTGTAATTTTTAAAATACCCTATAATATTTCAAATCCTCTGAAATATTTTGAAATGCTTTGAGCCTTTTAAAAGATCTTAAAACCCTATGAATGTTTAAAAAATACCCTAAAATCCTTTAAAATTCCTTTCAATTATTAAAATCTATTCAAAATTTTTTGGGATCGTCTAAAATATCCCTAAATATTTCGTATCCACCTAATCTTAGAAATTTTTTAAATCTTTTAAAGTTATTCAAATCTATTCAAAATTTCTTGGAATTTTTTAAAGCTCTTAAAAATTTATCGGAATTTTTTTAAATACTCGAAAATATTTTAAGTCCTCTAAAATATTTTGAAATTTGTCAAGCCTCTTTAAAGCTTTTGAAACTCCTTGGGTGTTAAAAAAAAACTAAAATCCTTTGAAATCCTTTTAAATGATTGAAATTTATTAAAAATTTCTTATGATCTTTTAAAATATCCCCAAATATTTGAAATTCCCACATTCGTAAACATCCTTTGGAATCCCCAGAAATTATTTAAATCTTTACAAAACTTTGAAAGTTTTTTTAATACCTTATTGTATTTGCAAATCCTTTGAATATTTAAAAATACCTCAAACCTTTTTAAAGCAATTAAAATTTATATGATGTTCCAAAAATACACTAAAATTCGTTGAAATCGCTTGAAATTACTTAAATCTATTGAAAAGTCTTCGGAATCTTTTGAAATACTCGAAAAGCTCCTAAATCCTTTGAAATCAGTTTAGATTATTAAAATCTATTCAAAGTTCTTGAAAATCTTTTAAAATATCTTCAAATCTTTCAAATCCCAAAAATCTTAAAAAATTTTTTGGAATCCCTTAAGATTATTACATATATAATTATAATTCTTCAGAAGCTTTCTAAATACCTTATTATATTTTAAATGCTTCACAATACCTTAAAATACCTCAAACCTTTTTGGAAATCATAATCCCTCAAGTGTTTTAAAAATACCTTAAAATCTTTTGAAATCCTATTAAATTATTTAAATCAATTGAAAAATCTTTGAAATATTTTAATACACCGGAAAAGATTTAGAATCCTTTTTAAATCATATCAAATTATCGAAATCTATTCAAAATTTCTTGGGATCTTTCAAAATAAACTTAAATATATATATCAAATCCTTAAAATCTTGAAAATCCTTTAAAATCGCTTAAAATTATTATTTAAATCTATTTAAGATTCCTTACAATCTTTTTATACATCCTAATATATTCTAAGTCATTTAAAATATTTTCAAACTCCTTGAAACTTTTTAAATTTCTTGAAGATTCATTTGAATTTTTCTGAATACCTTAAAATATTTTAGATCCCTGAAATATTTTGAAACGTTTTAAGCCTCTTAGACGCTTTTGGAACTCTCTGGATGTATTATAAATAACTTGAAATCCATTGAAATCACTTCAAATTCTTGAAATCTATTAAAAATTTCTTAGGATCTTTTAAAATATCCTAAAATATTTTAGATTCCTAAAATCTTAAAAATCCTTTGAAATCCCTTCAAATTGTTAAATATATTTCAAACTCCTCAGAAGCTTCCTAAATACCTTATCATATTTCAAATACTTTAACATATTTGTGAATACCTTAAAACTTTTTAAAGATCTAAAAACTCCTTGAGTGTTTTAAAAATATCTTAAAATATTTTAAAAAACTTAAAAAGCTTCTAAATTATTTTGAATCACTTTCAATAACCGAAGTCTATTGAAATTTTTTTAAAATCTTCTAAATATTCCTAAATATGTTAAATCCCTAAAATTTAGAAAATTCTTTAAATCCCTTAAAATTATTAAAATCTATTTGAAATTCCTTGGAATCTTTTTATATACCCTAACATATTTAAAATCCGTTTATATATTTTAAAATCCCTTAAAACTTTTTAAAGGACTTAAAAATCCATTGGCATTTTCTAAATACACTAAAATAAATTAAATCCTCTGAAATATATTTAAATGTTTTAAACCTCTTAGAAGCTCTTAAAACACTTTGGATGTTTCAAAATTACCCTAAAATACTTTGAAATGCGTTCAAATTATTGAGATATATCAACAATTTCTTAGGATATTTAAAAATATTCTTAAATATTTCAAATACACAAAATATTAGGAATCTTTTGGAATCCCTTAAAATTATTTCGATCTATTCAAAATTTCTTGAAATCTATTTAAATACCCTAACATATTTGATGACGCTGCGGACTATCAATTACGCAAATATTTGCTTTGTTGCGTTGGTGATCATTACTTTGATTTTTGAAAGAGGATCGGTCGACCTATGAAATGAAAATGACACGAATCATATATAAAACAAACACGTTTTATTAAAATTCTTGACTTTGAGAGAGTTCGTTTTTCGAGATATTGTTATTTTACCTAGCCCTTGATTAAGTAAAATTATTTTTAATTCAGAAAGGAGAAGATAAATTAAATAATGGAGTGTTTAATAAATTAATTAAATATGTATTTGTAATCAGTTTTACAACGATGTTTCTTATGGTTAATTAGTTGAAGCTTAGACAATATTCAGTCTCATTTAGTTCCGGAAAAGTATAATTATTTCTTAAACTGACTAATCTAAATCGATGAGACAACAATGGAGTCTTTTGCAAATTAAGAGAGCATCATCTAATTTTTAACAGTTCGATGATTACATTATTTCGCAGATACTCGTGTTAATCATATTTTATTTATTACCTATTATCCGTTATACTACTTTGGACGGCAGCCGGATTTAACATATATAGTTATTCATAAAAAATAACAATTTTCTGAGCCTATTATAGCTTTCCCGGAGAAATTTAAAATATTACAACAGTGTCTTTCGCAGACTTGAAGAACGGAAAGCTCAGCAGCCTGTGCAGTATGCCCAGATTTGGCTAATTAGGAACGGTCTAGAGCCTATGTGGCGTGCCTAAATTTAAATAAAATCAAAACGGTCTGGAGCCTATGTATACTGTCCAGATTTAATTAAAATCTAAACAAAATAGGAATCTAGACCCTGTTCAGCGTGCCCAGAATCAAGCAATCAAGAACGGCCCGGAACATGAGTAGCGTGCCCAGATTTAAACAAATAAAACAAAATAAGAATCTAAAGCATATAATAGCGTGCACATATTCAAATTAGCACAACGTGCCTAGAGCTTAATGAAGCTTGCCCAGGACAAAATATACCTGCGAGGAAGACGGGTCTGGAGCCTGTAAAGCGAGCCCAGAATTAATAAAAAACAAAAATAAAACCACAGGGGTTTCAGAAGCTTTAGCAGCGTACTCTGATAAATATTAAGAAGAGAAAGTCTCGGAGCCTGTAAGGCGTTCCCGAGATTTATCTGCAAAAGAAAAAAGAACAGATATCTCAGGAGCCTCGGCAGCGCACTCTGAAAAGAGATTAAATCTTACTGGAGCCTCTTATGCGTACCTATTTTTGCAAAATAGTACGAACCTTTTATCGTTCCAGAGCGCGAGGCCACACTGCTACTTTGAGTATCCACTTCGAGTGTCGGTTTGCATCGCACCTCCCTTCTTATACACTCTGCGCTCGTAGTCGCTTGCGAGAGAGTGGATCGTGCGCTTCCCTGTGGTCACTACTCGAACTGCTTTTACCGCCCGTCCCCTTATGGGCCTTATGGATAGCTGCGTCTGCGTTACCCCATTCTCGCGCACTTGGGTTGCCTGGTATCAGGCGTAGTTGGAATGACCGTTTCAACTTGGCAATAATTTCATTGCGCGAGTGATTACAGTTCAGAGATAGATGTTTTCGTTATAAATTGACGTATTTGATTGGCTGTCAGAGTAAGGGTATCTCGTGATGGGTAGGTGGATGGGGAAATGTTTCGAAGGGATGAATTTTAAAATGCAGTTATCTCATGTAGAAATCATGAATCATGGAAGTACAAGCAAGATCGGAATTCGAGAAAGTGTCCACGAAGCCTGAGTTGAACCTATAGTAAGTTTAATTCTATTGTACATACATATTTCAGATTGTCGTAGACGAAAGAAGAAAGCTATGAATAGCCTTGAAAGACAGCAAAGGTGCCAACAATATTTTAAATCTTTTATAATCTTTTTAAGTCCCTTGAACCTTTGTGAAGCTCTTAAAAATTCCTTGAACTTTTTAAAACTGCTCCAAGACCTTAAAAATCCTTTAAAATCCCTTCAGAGCGATTTTAGGTTCGTATTTGGACAGTTCGTTTTATGATTGTAAACCACCACTCTTATGCTAGACTTCAGTAGTCTGACCCTGTTACACCGGAAATAACCGCGTAGCAAAATGAGTCCCTTTCCGGGGGTTAAGTAGCCGATAGAAATGCATAGCGGTGCGGTTTGTGTGTACAAACTCAGGCAGCTTGCAACTTTGGATGAGTAGGAGG
>JAUELO010000179.1:35667706-35687107 GCA_032357855.1 Amphibolips quercusostensackenii | reverse complement strand
AAGAAGCTTATAAAAATTATAATTGGATGACTGAAAAATTTCAAAAAGGACGACTGCAAAGTTCCAAAAAATAACATTTCCGACACTGTGAAATTCCCGAATCGGAAAATTCCTGAATAATAAAATTCTCAAATAACACAATTCTCCATTAATGAAATTCACGAACAATGAAATAACCAAATAATTCAATTCCTGAACAGTTCATAATATTGCCGAACTGGGAAATTCCCAAATAATAAAATTACCTAAAAGTTTATAATATTACTAAACTGGAAAATTCCCGAATAATAAAATTATCGACTGTTCATAATATTACCGGATTTGTAAATTCGCAAGTATTACAATTTTCGGCATAAAATTGCCGAATGATGAAATATGCGAACTACAAAATTCCCAAAATGTAAAGTTCTAAAATTTAAACAAATATAGTTTTTTATAAATATTATTTATTTATTGAAAATAAAATAATTAAATATTTTTATACACAAATTATTTTTAACGTTTAAAGTTTCTAAAATGATTATTTGATTAAATAGTAACACTAATTTAGAAAAAAATATTTCTGGATTTAATTTGTTCTTAATTATTGTCATTTGACGTTCGAACAATAATTTTTGAAACTTTAAGCATTTTAATTAATTTTAAATAAAAATATCTAATAATTGTATTCTTAATAAATAATATTTATTGTAAAAATATATTTTTTCAAAATTTAAATTCGGAAATTTTCTAGTTCGGATATTTTATAATTCAGCAATTTTCTGAAGGGAATTTTATTATATGGACATTTTATACTTCGGGAATCTCATTATTGGGAAATTTTCTAGCTCGTTATTTCATTAAATGGAAATCTTGTTATTTGGAAATTTTCCGATTCGGGAATTTGACACTGTCGGGAATTTTATTTTTCAGCTTTTTTCAGACGCCCTTTTAAAAAATAAAATTTTCGATACTGTGAAATTCTCAAAATGGAAAATTCCCGAATAATAAATATTCCCTAACATTAAAATTCCAAAAAATTAAAATTCCGAAATTGAAAAATTCTCGAATAATGAAGTTTTTGGATAATGAAATTCTCCGATTGGAAAATTACCGAATAATAAAATTTTTGAAATAATTAATTGCAGAATAATAAAATTCTTGAATTGGAAAATTCCCGAACAATAAAATTCCAGAATATTAAAATTTCGAATAATAAAATTCTTGAATAATAAAATTCCCGAATATTAAGATTCCCAAATAATAAAATTGCAAAATCGGAAGATTTATGAATAATAAAATTTCCTAATAATAATGTTTCCAAGTAATGGAATTCTTTAATTGGAAAATTCTTAAATAATAAAATTTTTGAGTTAATATTTTCAGAATAACAAAATTTCCGAGTAATGAAATTCCCGAATTGTAAAATCCCCAAATAATAAAATTTCCGCATAATAAAGTTTCCAAATAATGAAATTTCTCAATTAGAAAATTTTCCAGTTATGAGATTCCAGTACTATAAAATTCCAAAATTGAAAAATTTTCGAATAATAAAATTCCCGAATAATAAAATTCCCGAATTTTAAAATTTCTGAATAATGAAATTCCCAAATAATGAAGTTTCAAAATAATAAAATTCTGCAACTGGAAAATTCCCGATAATGCAATTTTCGAATTATAAAACTCTCAAATAGTAAAATTCTTTAATTGGACTATTCTTGAATTATAAAATTCCCGAATAATGAAGTTTCCAAATAATAAAATTTTCCCATTACAAAATTTTCCAATTATGAAATTCCAGTATAATAAAATTCCTAAATTGGGAAATTCACGAAAAAAAATTCCCGAATATTAAAATTTCCGAATAATAAAATTCCCAAATAATGTACTTTCAAAATACTAAAATTTTCCAATTGGAAAATTCTCGAATAATATCATTTTTGAATTATAAAACTCAAAAATAATAAAATTCTTGAATACTGAAATTTCGAATAATGAAATTCCCTAATGATAAAATTCTCGAATAATAATGATTAAGTTTCTAAATAATAAAATTTTCAAATTAGAATACTCCCGAATAATAAAAATCCCGAATTTCAATATTACCGAATATTAAAGCTTCTGATTAATAAAATTCCCGAATTGGAAAATTCATAAAAAATAAAATTCGTAAATAACACTATTCTCCTAAAATATTTCAAATATTATGAAACCCCTTTAAACTCCTTCGAGATCTTGAAGATTCCTTAGAATTTTTGAAAATGCCCTAAAATATTCTAAATATTCGTAAACCCTTAAAGCTTTTTTAAATATCTTGGAAAATCCTTAGAGTTTTTGAAGGAGGCCCTAACATTTTTTTAAATTTAAAGAAATACCTTCAAGTTATTAAAATGTATTGTAAAATTCCTCAGAGTCTCATAAAATACCCTAAAAGATTTGAAGTCCTTTGACACTCTTGAAATACTTTAGAAAAAATTTTAACTCTTAAAAAATTCATTTTACTTTTAAAAAGTACCCTAAGGTCCTTCAATTTCTTTTGAATTTCTTAAAATTATTTAAATCTATTAATAGTTTTCTAGAATCTTTGAACATACCCTAAAATATTTTTAATATTTTGAAACTCCTTGAAAATTCTTTAAGATTTTCCAAATTCCTTAGAATTTTTAAAAAATACCTTAAGGTCTTTCAAATCCTCAGGAATCTCTCAAAACTGTTCAAGTTTCTTAAAACTGTAATGAAATCTTTTTAAATCTTTTAAAATCCTATGACATGAAAACCTTTTGAATACTTCGAAATCTCTGGAAACTATTAAAACTTCTTAAAAATTGTTTGGAATCACACCAAACTATTGTAATCTTTTAAAAATTTATTTTATTTTTCTTAAATACCGCCAGGTCTTCATAATTCTTTGAAATCCCTTCAAATTATAGAAACCTATTGGAAGTTTCTTAAAATCTTTTAAAATGCCAAGGAACATTTCAAAAGCATTTTAAAAAATCATAAATAGGTATAGAGCTGAATTTAAGAGTTTTTTACCGAAGGGTTGATTTATTGAAAGAAAAGTGATAAAAGTAATATTTTTATTCAAAGAAGTGACTAAAGTGACTTTATCTTTAAAAAATGACTTGGAAATGATTTGCAAAAAAAATGAAATAAAAGTTTCTGTATATCGGCCTTGATTATTCTTGCCAATTTCTTCAAGAGCTTCTTACAGATATTTCCTGACTTTTAAATTTTTCTACAAAGATATTCTGAGAACGAAAAGGTTCTCGATGATGTAAATTGAAGCTCATATAAAGATCCAATAAAATATAAATTGCTTTTCCCAGAGGACTAAATGGAGATTGCGCTCTCTTAGAACTGCAGATTGTGCAAATTGAAAAACATAGAAGTTTAAGTAGCTTCACTAGGGTGGTCCAAAAATGTATTGCATTTTTTTTTTATTTTATGCTGTATCCATACGAAAAAACGAATCTGTAACTAAATGTGTGTGTCAAAATTTCCCCTTTTCCAATTTTCCTCTTTCCTCTTTACCTTTTCCCCTTTTCACTTTAACCTTTCTTATTTCCCCTTTCCCCCTTACCGCTTTTTTTCACTTTCTCCTTTCCCTCTTTCTCCCATTTTCTCTTTCCAATTTCCTCTTCCCCTGTCTCTTTTCAATTCTCATTTGCCCTTTTCCCCTTTAACCTTCCTCTCTTCCTTTTTTCCTTTTCCTATTGTCCTCTTTTTCCTTTCCTTTTTTCCTTTCCCTTTTCCCCTTTTCCCTTTCCCATTTCTTCGTTCCCCCTTTGCTGCTTTCTTTTTTTCATTCTTTATTTTCTCGTTTCTCCCATTTACCCTTTCCAATTTTCTAATTTCTATGACCCTTTTTCCATTCTTGTTTGCTGCTTTCACATTTGCCGTTTCCCTTTTCCTCTCATTTTCTTCCCCATGTCGCATTTTCCCTTTTTCATTCCCATTTGCTCTTTTCCCCTTCGCCCTCCCCTTTTCCCATTTTTCTCATTTTACATTTTCCTTTTCTTCTATTTCCCTTTTCCCCTTTCCACTTTCCCCTGTACCATTTTTCCTTTCCCCATTTTCCGCCTTCTTTTTCCCTTTCCCTTTTTCCCTTTCCAGTTTTCCATTCCCATTACTCCTTTCCCCCTTTCCCGCTTTTTTCCTTTTTCCTTTTCCCCTTTCTCGCATTTCTTCTTTCCAATTTTCCCTTCTCCCTGTCACTTTTCCATTCCAATTTGACCTTTTCTCCTTTGCTCTTTCTCTTTTCCTCGCATTTCCTTTTTCCATTTCCGATTTCCATTTTCATTTGCCCTTTTCTCCTTTGCCCTTCCCCTTTTCTTCGCATTTTCTTTTTCCATTTCCGATTTCCATTTTCATTTGCCCTTTTCTCCTTTGCCCTTCCCCTTTTCTTCGCATTTTCTATTTCCATTTCCAATTTCCATTCCCATTTACCTTTTGCCCCTTTGCCCTTCACCTTTTCCCCTTTTCTCATTTTCCTTTTTTCCTTTTCCTTTTTATATTTCCACTTTTCCTTTTCCCATCTCTCCTTTCCCCCTTTTCCGCTTCCTTTTTTCCTTTTTCCTTTCCCCCTTTCCTCCTTTCTCCCATTTTCCGTTTTTAATTTTCCCTTTTCTCTGTTCCTTTTCCATTTCAATTTGACCTTTTCTCCTTTCCCATTTCCCTTTGCCTTGCATTCCTTTTTCCTTGTCGCTTTTTTTCTTTTTCCCTGCCCCGTTTTCTTCTTTTGCCTTTCCCATTCACACTTTTCCCCTCTCCTCTGACCCCTGCTCTAATTTTGACCTTCCCCTTTTTCCCTTTTTCTATTCCCCTTTCTCTTCTCTCTTCCTCCTTTTCCTTTTTCACACACTGTTTTTTTTCTCAAAACATTTCTTGTATAAAACTCTGCAGTACAAGCAATGCAAAACCGCGATAACATGGATATGTTGGATTCATAGTAAAAAAAATTTTATGCAAAAAAAAAATTTTAGTAAATTTTATTTAGAATCGCCAATATGAGCTAACTTAAGTTGATACTTCACATTTCTCTTTGCAATTAACCATAAAATATGAATAAAATATTAATTTTAAAACATCACCCCCATAAGTCTGTTTTATAGGGTCTCATAAAACGCCATTAGTGAAAAAATGGATTTTGCGACTTGTTGTCGATAATTATAATTTTGTTGCGGTTTCTTGAACGCAAATTGTTTCTAAAAAACCAAATACTGCTTTACACTCTAGAATAAACATAAAATTAATTCATTCATTAAATCATAATTAATTAAACAATTTATTGTTGTTTTTAGCAATTTTTTCTTAGAATAGCGTGACAACACTTTTTTTTAATTATCCACTTTTTGTCCAATTCCTAATTAGAGCAAGGTTTAAATCCTTAATAATACTAACAAATATAATTGTTTAATCAATTTTGTATCATTTTTATTAATATTCTATTAGAATAATGCTTCAAAATTGCAATTTTTCCAAAAATTTTCCACTTTTTCTCTGATTATAAAATAGAGCAAGGCAAATAGTTATTCTATTTTAACAAGATTATTTGTTTAAACAATTAATTATGATTGTTAATAATATTCTCTTTGAGAAATGCTAGAAACTGCGTTTTTTCTATTATTTTCCATTTCTTATCTACTTTTAACTTGAAGTAAGCTAATATTCAATTCAATTTAGCAAAAGTAATTGTTTAAATAAATTTTTATTTCTTATAGCTTTCTTATATATTAATACTAGAAAGTTGCGTTTTTTTTTAATTTTTAACTTTTTGTCCACTTTTCAATTAGACTCTAGTAATAATTAATTTCAGTCAACAGAAATGATATTATTTGAAAAATTTATTATTATTATTATCAATATTTTCTTTACTTAATGGTAGAAAGTTCGGGTTCCTTTTAAAATTTTTAAATAATTGTCTATTTTTTTACTTGAAGTGACCTGATACTTAAATAAAGTTAAGCAAAAATAATTGTTAAAGCAAATTTTTATTGTTTGCAACTATCCTCATCTATATAAATGACAGATAGTTGCGGTTTTTTTCTGAAATTTTGAACTTTTTGCCCGCTTTTCACTTTGTGAGGTAATAATTAATCAAGTAAACAAAAATAGTTGTTTAAACAATTTATTATTGCTTATAACTATCTTCTTTTAAAAAAGTTATAAAAATTTGCGTTTTTTTAAAATGTTTAATAAGAAAAAATCAGGGAGAATCATATCTCAAACAATCTCTTTCTTATGCGTAGGTATATATTTTTGGAATGAAACAAATAGCATATGTGAAACATTTTTTAAGTTTTCCATATGGATCATAATTAATGTAAATTTTTCTTAAGGTAGTTACTAAAAGCGTTTTTGTTTAAATTAATATTAGCATTTATTATTTATTCCTTACTTGCAATAATTATTATCTTACTGAGTAAAAAGTTGCCAAAAAGGTAAACAATTCAGAAAAAACTGCAACTCGCTATCAGTTATCTAAGAAAAGATAATCATAAACATTAATAAATTGATCAATTAGTTTTTTTCGGTAACTTAAATGAATTATCTTTTACTAAGTAAGAGGGAAAATGACAAAAAAAAAAGCAGAATTCGAAAAAAACGCAGCTTTCTAATATTATTCAGAGGTAATATTAATTATTTAATTTTGTCAACTGCAATCAATTATTTACCTTACTGTAATTAAAAACTGGACAAAAAGTGGTCAATTAAAAAAACTGGAGTTTTCTAGCATTATTCTAAGAGAATATTATTAGCAATAGTAACCATATGTTTAAACAATTATGTTTGTTAAGATTAGTCAAGTATTACGTCACTCTTATCGAAAATTGGACAACATAAAAAGTATGTCTAATACTGTAACAATAATAAATATCGCTGAGTATCTTTTGTATTCTAACGTAAATTATAAAAGTAAAAATTTTCTAGAAATTTTGAAATTCTTATGAATTTATCACCATTAACTATTTTTGTTTTTACAAGATATCAATTCAGTAAAAAATAATAAGAAATAAACCTTAAAATCTGTAAATAAACCGCTGCAAAATTCAACATTTTATTGTATTTCAAAACTTTCCGCGTAACTTTTATAACCTTCTATCAATTGAATTTTCTACACTAAGAGAAAAAGTAAGGTTTTTCACATTTCTAATAGTTTTAAGAATAAAATTCATAACTTTTTTTAGCGACTTTATTCAATAAGTTATGAATATTTAAATGTTTCGCATTTGGACTAATTTTTGACGAAGTTGCCTGAACTGGGACGAGATGTCGCTGACTGTCTCAGTTTCGGACACTTCAACGTGAGTTGCACAATTGAGTTTCTAATTACTTAAACGGTCACTTTCGCCAAGTTTTTAATGAAATTTCGCATTATTGTTTTAGTGACGTATTAAAAACATTTTTTACAAGCACCGCGCTTGCAGTTCAATTGATTATTTATTCTCAAAAAGATCTTGCAACCGCCAATCCTAACCTTAAATTTTTTCAACTGCTTAGGCAAGAAATTTTACGAGAACTACATATTGAATGTTGACGTGCCATCTTCACAATCAAAAATTAAAATAAACGAAGAAAAATATAAAAATTTAGGTTTTGGTGATATTTATGTATAGTGTTTTAACGTTATTTAAAGGATGATCAATAAAAAGTTATTTTTTTAAGCAAGCTTTAACATGTCCTGAACTCCATGGAGCTTGCGCCATCTCTGAATATCGTTTTTTCTTTTTGTTAATAAAAATTGATATATTTTTGTGCGGATGTGAACAAATTTTCGAGCAATATGCATGAAAATTAGAAAAATAAATTTTGCACCCTAAGCTATACTTCCGACTTCATTATATGTTTTATTGAAAGTTTACCTAAAGGTTGACATTAAGCTAAAATTTTTATAAATATGTCATCAAACATAGAAAAGAAAGAGTTTCATCGATTCACTTAAAAATAAGTCTCGAGTGGTTCAAGACTCTCGAAGTGAGCGTTTCGAAGTGAGCGTTTGTTTTCTCTCAATAGCCACTAGATCGAGATGGATACGATTTTTGTGGCCAATTCTATCGTAGAAAATTTTCCTTTGATTTTGATCTCTGTATCGAGGAAACGAGCGAATTCTGGTTGTCTTCGACTTTTCTTACGGCGATGAATTCCGGGCCAAATAAGGAAGATGTCCAACTTTTGGATATCGTTTTTATTTTATTGCGAATCTAGTTTGCACGGTCGAGATCTTCATTCTAATAGTTATTTATTTTTAGATAAAAACTTAAATTCCTTTTCTTTTATCTTTCACGGAAAATCTAATCGAATTGTGCAATCAATATAAACACGGAGAAGAGATTACTCTTTTCTTATCAAGAAATAATAAAAAGTTCTTTAACGTGAAACGAGGAAAGTTTTTTGCTATCCATGCTGTATTTAAATTAGATTCACTAAAATAAATATAATTTATAGTAGGTTTTATTTAACCGAAAATTAAGTTGCGGAGCCACCATTTGTCATTTTTTTATTTTTTAGAATTGTCAACTGATGTACACTCTATTTGTTCTTACTGCTAGTTATGGGATTACATAATTTTGCAAAATTTTCAAAATGTGGAATGTGGAAAAATAGCGAAAACATAATTACCGAAGCAATAATTTACCGAAAAATTAAAATTCCTAAAACAAAAGAAAACTGCCGAAAATGTGTATTGCCGAAATTCTACAACCTAAATTTTTAAATTCCTACATCTATTTTATTCTCGAAAAAAGTGAATTTACAAATATTGAACTTCCAGGAAATATTAAATTGGCGGAATTTAAAATTCCGGAAAATGATACAGTGCTGAATTTTCAAATTCCTAAAATTATCAGATTCTCAAAAATAATAAATTGACAAAATTCACATATAGCAAAAATAATGAATTTCCAAAATCTGAAATTATAAAAATAGAAAATGCCAAATTTGCAAATTCCTGAAATTATTAAATTCTCGAAAATTTTTAATTGACCAATGTTTAAATTTTCGTACACAGTGAATTACTGAATTTTAAAATTTTCGAAAATAGTAAATCTACAAAATTTTCCATTGTCGAAAATAATGAATTGCCAAAACGTCGAATTCTGGAAAATAGTACATTACGGGATGTTCATTTTTTTGGAATTATTACATTTTTTTAAATTGTATATTACCAAATATTTAAATGTTTTGAATATATTAAATTTGCGAAATTTGCAAAATCCCGAAAATATTGAATTGACTACATTTAAAAATCCAAAAAATAATACTACCACGAATGCATATTACCGGAATTTTGATATTTGAATTTTTCAATTCATACAATTATCAAATTCTCGAACATAGTGAATTTGCGAATATTAAAATTCTCAAAAATTTTGAATTGCCTAAATTTTTAATTCTGGAAAATGATTTATTGTTGAATTTTTAAATTCCTGAGATTATCAGATTCTTAAAAATAGTGAATTGACGAAATTACAAATTCTCAAAAATAGTAAATTGCCAAAATTTTGATTCAAAATAAATATTGTAAAATTTAAACATTGTCGAAAATATTGAATATCCAAAATTTTGCGATTCCGGAAAATATTGAATTTTTAAACTTTTGAATTCCGGAAAAAAGTAAACTAGCAAATTTTCAAATTTTTGAAAATATTGACTGCTAAATTTATCGATCTCTGAATATTTTAAGCTGGAAAATTTCTAAATGCTCAAAAATATCAAATTACCAAAATTCACAATTCAGGAAAATATTACATTTTTGAATTTTTAAATTCCAAAAAATAGTAAATTGCTGCATTTTTAAATTCTTAAAACTATGAAATTTCAAAAAGCTGTGAATTGCCAAATATTTCAATTTCAGAATATAGCAAGTTGACAAAATTGAAAATTCTTGAAATTATCAAATTCTTAAAAATTAGTAATCGCTAAACATTCCAATTGTCTTATATAGTAAATGCCGAATTTTCAAGTTCACGAAAACAGTCAATTGTACAAATTTCTATTTCTTGAAAATACTGAATTGCCGAAATTGCAAACTGCCGAAAAAAGTAAAGTGCTGAATTTCCATATTTTTGGAATGATCAAATGCTCAAAAATTATGAAATGCTTAATATTCAAATTTCCGAAATTTTCAAGCTGTCGAATTTTTTAATCCTAGAAAATATTAAATTGTCGAAATTTTTAATCCCAAAAAATAATAAATTTCTGAAATTTCGAAAAACAGTAAATTACCAAATTTTCTTATTCCTGAAAATATCAAATTCTTGAAAATTGTAAATTGCTGAATATTTAAATTCTGGAATATATAATACTGCCCAATTTTCAAATTTTCAAAAATATTAGATGCCGAAATTTCCCATTCCGAAAAATATTAAATTTTTGAAATTTCAAATTCCAAAATATAGTACATTGCTGAAATTTCAAATTCCCAAAATTATCAAATTTTGAAAATTGTAAAATGCCAAATATTCAAATCTCCGAATATCGTAAATTGTCGAAATATCAAATTCCTGAAATTACCTAATTTTCAAGAACTAGAAATCGCCAAATATTCAAGTTTGCGAATATAGTAAATTTTCAAATTCACGAAAACAGTATATGAGATAAATTTCTAATTTCTGAAAATACTGAATTGTTAAAATTTCAAATTGCGGAAAATAGTAAATTGACAAATTTCCAAATTCCTGAAATTATCAAATTATCGAAAATTGTAACTTGCTAAATATCAAAATTTTGAATTATTTCAAACTGCCAAATTTTTAAATGCTTGGAAATATTAACTTGCCGAAATTTTTAATTCCGGAAAATATTAAATTTCTAATATTTCAAATTCCAGAAAATAGTAAATTGCTGAATATTCAAATTCCTGAAATTATCAAATTTTTGAAAATGGTAAATTGCAAAATATATAAATTTTAAAATATAGTAAATTGTATAAATTTCCAATTCCTGAAATTATCAAATTCTTGAAAATTTTAAACCTACAAATATTCTAGAGTAACAAAAATTTGCAAGTTCCTGAGAATATTAAATTGCCAAACTTTGCAATCTAAAAAATATTGAATTGGGGAAATTTTTAATTTTGAAAAAATGTTAATTGACAAATTTGAACATTCTTAAAATGACTGAATTCCTGAATTTTCAAATTTCGAAAAATAATAAATTGTCGAACTTTTAAATTCCCGAAATGATTAAATTTTTGAAAATTGTAAGCCAACATTTCCAATTCCTAAAAACATTGAGTATCTAAAATTTCCAATTCCGAAAAAGAGTAAATTATCAAAGTTTTAAATTCCTTAAAATATTAAATTCCCGAAATTTTACGGAATATGATATAGTTATTTTCAAGCCATCTGTTATGCGATCAGTCAATAATCTTAAAACTATTCTTGAGTTTGAAATGCATACACATACTATTTTAATCGTATTATTATAATTTTACAATAATATTCACCATTTTGAATTCATTTATAAAACTGAAAATTTGACTAGAAGACATTTCGGAAACAGGATCAGCTTTGATTTTCATACTTTCATTTTTTTGAAGCCTAAAATACATACAAATGAAACAACGTAGCCTGGTTTTGTTAACATTTTCATCATGCTACATACATACATAAATGCATACGTATATACATATATAAACACATACATAAATGCATACATCGATACGCACATACATACATAGATACGTACATGTTTTTATCATTGTTTGAAGCGCACTGTCTGCGATAAAATCCTCGTAATATCAAGTGCACCACTAAAAGATCGCATATTTTATTTACAGCACATCTTTTATTGATATTCTGCCTCCATATCGTTTTTCTTTCGTTGTGAATGACAGATCCAAGTTCGATTTTATATGCCCAGATCCAAATGCACTTAATGGAATTGTTTCATGCAAAGCATGAATATTTTATTTTCATTCGAAATTTCGAATACATTCCTAGAAATTATTTATTATTTTGTACTTTTATAATTTCCTGACTTTTAGATAAAATAAGACAATCAAGTTTCAGATTAAAATCAAAAAAGTTTAAAATTATTTATTCATTTCAAGCAAAAAAGATTATTTTTCTTTTGCTAAAGATCAATTTTTAATTTAAAAAGATAAATTTTAAACAAAAACAGTTAAATTTTTGACTAAAATTATGCCTTCTTAACAAAATTGTTACATTTTCAACAAGAGGATTATATTTTGAACAAAATAGTTGAAATTTTTAACTTCAAATACTAATTATGAACCAAGTGGTCTAATTTTTAAAAAGGAAACTAAAAACAGTAAACTTTTTAACCAAATAATTAAATATTCAGAAGACGTTTGTGTTTACGAAAAAAAAGAGTTTTCAATGCAAGATGAGGAATTTTCTATCTAAATAGACAAATTTTGAACAATGCAGTTAAGTTTTTGACCAAAAAAGATGAATTTTTAACAAAAACTTAAATTTGTATCAAAAAGATAAATTTTTAAGAAAAAATGTAGTAGTTAATTTATTAGTTAATTTTGCAGTAAAGAAAAAAGAAGTATATTGAAATTATTGAAATTTCAAGAAAAAGACCAATTTTTTGCAAAACAGTTGAACTTTTAACCCGTAAATATAAATTTTTCAAAAAAAGTTACTTTTGAACTATTCAGTTGCATTTTTAACAAAAGAGAGGAAATTTCGAATTAAGAAGATTCGTTTTCTACAAGAAAAGATGAATTTTCAACTAAAAAAGATCAATTTTCTACCAAAAATTAAAAAAATTACAGTCTAAGTCAAAAAAATTATTTAAAATAAAAGAATTCTAGAAAAAGTGACATTTTTAACCAGAGATGAATCTTCACTCAAAAAATAAATTTTCGCAGAGTCGTTCTACAAGTTGTTGAATTTTTATTTGAAAAAGAATAATTTTTGAACAAAATAGTAAAACTGTCAACCAAAGAGATGAATTTTTTCAAAACAGAATGATAAAATCTTCAACTGAATAATAATAATTATTATTTAATTAAATTAATTAAATTTCTAGCTAAAAATCTTAATTTTCAACCAAAATAAAAGAACCATTTCTCAAACAAAGAAATGAATTTCCAACTAAAATGATAAATTATCAAAAAAGTTATGATTTGAAAAAAAATTGTTCAAGCTTCTACCAAAGAGTCAAATTTTTAAACATATAGATTGATTTTCTACGAATAATGAAATAGTAGATTTATAAATATATGTTAACTAAAAGAAATTTTAATTTTGAATAAAAAGCAATTAAATTCAAATAAAATAGAAGAATTTTTAACAGAAAAGTTGAATCCTCAACCGAACAAGATTAATTTCCAATCAAACAGTTGGATTTTTATCCAAAGGAGAAAACCGAGAAAGATTTCATTTGAATTTCCAAAACTAAAATATAAATTGTTAAAATAATGCCTTCTTAATAGAATAGTTACATTTTTAACAAAAGGATTATATTTTGAACAAAATAGTTGAATTTTATAACTTCAAATACAAATTCTGAACCAAATGCTTTGATTTTAAAAAGGAGATTGAACTTCAGCTAAAAAAAGTAAACTTTTGAACCAAATAAACAAATATTTAGAAGACATTTGTGTTTGCAAGAAAAAGAGTTTTTAATGCAAGATGAGGAATTTTCTATCTAAATAGACAAATTTTGAACAACACAGTTAAGTTTTTGACCAAAAAAGATGAATTTTTAACAAAAACTTAAATTTGCATCAAAAAGATAAATTTTTAAGGAAAAATCTAATAGTAAATATTTCAAGATAAAAAAACGAATTTTTGACAAAACAGTCAAATTTTTCACAAAGCGATCGAATTTTAAACAAAATAGTTAAGTTTTAAAACTTCAAAGATGAATACTAAACCAAATGGTCAGATTTTCAAAAAAAAAAGAATAAACTTAAACTAAAACAGTTGCAATTCCAACCAAATCATTTAATTTGTGTTAAAAAAAAAAAATTTTTACAAGAGGACGAATTATTCCTCCAAATAGACAAATTTTGATTAATACACTTGAATTTTCGCCAAAAAAAAAGAATTTTTAACAAAAACTAGACTTTCCAGCAAAATAATTAAATTTTTGATAAAGCAATTCGATTTTGAGACAAAATAATGAGTTTTGAACAAAATAGTTTAATTGTTAACAAAATAGTTTAATTTTAAACTATAAAAGATGAATGTATTACCAACTTGTCAAATTTCCAAAAACAAAAGATTAAAATTTAACTGAAAACAGTCGCATTTGCAACCAAATAATTGAATATTCAGAAAACATTTGTGTTAAAAAAAAAAATTTGGTACAAGAGGATAAACTTTTTCTCCAAATAGAAAAATTTTGAGCAATGCAGTTGAGTTGTCGATCAGAGACGATGAATAAAGAAAAAACTTAAATTTTCAAAAAAAAAATGAATTTTCCACAAAAAATGTATTAGGTAGTATTTCAGCATAAAAAAAAAATTTTCGACAAAAAACTGCTTAATTCTCAACCAGGTTTAAGTTTTCAACAAAATAATGAAATTTTTTAACAAGCAATTTGGTTTTCTACCAAAATTATGCCTTTTGAACAAAATAGTTTGATTTTTGCCAAATAATTAAATTTTCAACAAAGTAGTTAAATTTTTTATCTTGAAAGATGAATTCTTAAACAAATGGTTGGATTTGCAAAAAAAAAAGATTCAACTTGAATTACAAACAGTTGTATTTTCAATAAAATAATTAAATTTTCAGAAGATGGTTGAGTTTTTGAAAAAAAATAATTTTCGATCTAAGAGAACGAACAATTTGATTTAATTTTTAACAATTCAAGATAAATTTCTAATAAAAAATAATATTTTTAACAAAAAAGTCGCAATTCCAAACAAACAAAATTAAACTTTAACCAAAAAAATGAGGTTTTAACACAAATAGTTAAATTTCTGACAAAAGGATGAAAACTTAATCAAATGTTTAATTTTTCCTACTAAAAAAATTTCATTTTCAACCCAGCAGCTGCATTTACAACCAAATATTGAAATTCTAAAACAGAAAGGACGGAATTTCGATAGGACAGTTGAATTTTTAACCGAAAGATGAGCTCTCAACAAAAGATATAGTAGTTAATATTTCAACATAAGAACAAATTTTTAACAAAATACTATTATTTTCAATCAGATTCGAGTTTTTAACCCAAATGTTTGAATTTCAATTTAGAGAGATGAATTCTAAAAAAAATGTAATGGTTAATATTTCGAGAAAAAAACTTTCAACCAAAGAGATGAGCTCTTAACAAAAATGATGTATATTCTAACTAAAAGGATAAATTTTAAAAAGAAAAGATGAATTTTCTACTAAGAAAGATCAATTTTCTACCAAAAATAAAAAATGTTACAGCTTTATTAAAAAAAATTATTTAAAAAAAAATATAAAAAAGTAAGATTTTTAACTAGGAATGAATCTCCACTCGAAAAATAAATTTTCACGAAGAAGTTCTACAAGTTGTTGGATTTTTATTTGAAAAAGATTAATATTTGAACAGAATAGTAAGACTGTCAACTAAAGAGATGAATTTTTAAATAGAATGATGAAATCTTTAAATAAATAATAAATATTATTATTAAATTAAATTAAAGTTTCTAGCTAAAAACCTTTATTTTTAACCGTAATAAAAAAACTATTTCTCAACCAAAGAGATGAATTTTTAACTAAAATAATGAATTTTCAAAAAAAAATTATGATTTAAAAAAAATGGATTAAGCTTCCACAAAATAGTCAAATTTTCAAACTTATAGATTGATTTTCTACGAATAACGAAATAGTAGATTTATAAATATGTTTCAACAAAAAGAGATTTTCATTTTGAATGAAGAGCAATCAAATACAAATAAAAAAGACAAATTTTTAACAGAAAAGTTGAATTATCAACCGAACAAGATTAATTTTTAATCACACAGTTGGATTTTTATCCAAAGGGTGAAACCAAGATAGATTGCACTTGAATTCCCAAAACCAAAATATAAGTTGTTGAAAAAGTTAATTTTCTACCGTCAACACAATTTTTGATTTAAAAGCAAATAATAAAATTGTTAAGTAAAAATATAATCATCAGGTTCATCAAATTAAAACGAAAATTCGAAATTTATTATCCTTGATAGTAATTTAAACTATCTCTTATAGAAATCCCCTGACTTGTAAAAGATTTTGTTTAAAATTCCTGACTGTTCCCTGATTTCCAGGTTTTTCCTACCACGCTGTTACCGTTCCCTAATAATTTTCTGATTTAGTGGATGCATAGAGGGCGTTAGATGAAGGGCTTATCACAGTCTGTAATGCAACATTTAGCGTCCCACATAACACACGTTCATAGGGTATTGCGGTCATTTAGGAAGGCGGCTGTTGTACGACGGTAGCTTGTATTTCGCGGGGTGAATAGCCGTACTGGTATGTTCCTGGCTTCCAGCCAGGACCTGTGCCTACAGGTACCATCACATTAATAGACTTTTATTGTTATTTACTGTGACAACGCCCCACGAGTTATAAACGACGCTCCTGCTGTCGGCCAACAATAGAGTGACAGGATTGTTAGACTTTTAGATGGACTGCTCGCTCAGAGCGAGGACGTAAATGTATTCCCCAAAATCCACTTACCATAATTTTTATTTCACCGGAAGTATTACCAATTCATTTTGCCATCATTTTTATTCATCTTCAACAGAGGTGAATCGCTATAATAATTCATACAAAATCATCAAAGGCTCATTTATTGTTCTATTTTCCAACTAAAGCAGGGTAGCGATTCGGCGAACGATTCCAAATTCCCGGTCATTTCGCGACTTTTCAGGGTCAAGTTTTTTAATTTTTCTGATCAATTGAAAGTCAAATATGCATATCTTCCCTAAAACTTAGACATTTATTTTAACTTATCATGTTCTTCCTACATACCCTTTAACAGAACAGAGCGAAAAATTTTTAAACGACTGAATTTTTAAACAAATGCTTAAAATATCGATTTTTAACAAAAATTAAAAAGTAAAACTTTCAGTTAAAAAAATTAGTTAAAATAGTTGAATTTTGGGGCAAAAAGATAAATTTTCAACTAAAATTATGAAATTTTAACTGAAATATTTGAGTTTTCAACCACAAAGATGAATTTCTAAGGAAGAATAATTTTCGACCAAAAAAAACCATTCTCAACAAAAAAACATGAATTCATTACAAAAATAGTTGAATTTTCAATTAGAGGAGACAAATCTTTAGCCACGTAGTTGAGTTTAAAACTGAAGAAAAAATCAACTTTCAACAAAAAAAAAATAGTTAATTTTTAATCAATAGATTAATTTTCAACCTAGCAGATGAATTTGCAATCAAAATGATAAATTTTTAACTACAATAATTGAACTTTAGACCAAAAAGATAAAATTTTAACGAAGAAGATTGATTTATATAAAAAAGACGAATTTTCAACTCCAAATGATCATTTTTCAACCAAAAAATAAACAATTGAATTTTGAGTCCAAAAATAAATGTACAACCAAAGAAATGAGTTTTTAATTAATATTATAAAATATGTAACTGGTATGATATTTACATTTTTAGTTTTAAAAAAATATTTATTTTTAACCAAAAGCAAATAAGTTTTCAAAAAAATAGTTAAATTTTTGGAAGAAACTCCATTTCATCCAAAGAAAAAATAATTTGTCAATCTAATAGCTGATTTTTCAACCCAAGAAATTAATTTTTAGTTGAATTTATAAATCTTCAACAAAAAAAAAACATTTTTGAATAAAAAAGTTCAATTTTTTCCCATGTAATTTAATTTTAAACTTAAAACATGGATATTCAACTAAAATAATAAATATTAAACATTAATACTTGAATTTTTAACCGACGCAGAAAATTTTTAGAATATAAATTTAACTTTTAAAGAAAAAGATCATTTTTAATATTCAAGTAGAATGAGAAAAATTTTTAGTGAAGAAAATTAAATTCAACGAAAAAACTAATTTGAAAAAATGGTTACATTTTCAAACAAAGTGATGAAATTTGAATTTGAATTCTAAATCTTTGACTAGAATAGTTAAATTTCGAACCAGAAAGACCAATTTTTAGCTGAAATCGTGAATATTAATGGGAAATAATTTAGTTTTTTGAAAAAAGATGAATTTTCAACCAAGAAGATTAATTTCTACCAAGAAAGGCAAATTTTTAACTTAAAAATAATTTTAAATAATTAAATCATTTTTTACAAAAGAGTATAATAAGTAATCAAGTAATTCTAAATCCAACCTAAACTATGAATTTCCAGCTAGTATAAGAAATATATAACTGAAATACTGATTGGAATTTACAACCAACAAGAAGATTAACTTTTACAGAAAAAGATAAATTTCTATTAAAAAGTCGATTTTTCTACAAAATACGTGTCTTTTTAACACAGCTAAAATTTTTATTAAAAAGACCATTTTTAATTCAAATTGTTGAATTTTGAATTAGGAAAGATCAATTTTTAACTAAGAATGAAATTGTTGAATTTTTAGTCAAAGAAATTAATTTTCAACCATAAAAATAAATTTTCTATCAAAAAATTGATTTTTTTGAACAAAATACGTATATTTTTAACAATAACGTTGAATTTTCGAATAAAAAGACCAATTTTTATTCAAATGGTTATATTTTGAAATAGTTAATATCAATTTTCAACTAAAAATACAACAGTCGAATTTTTAGTTGAAGAAATTAATTTTCAACCAAGCTGATTAAAACTTATTAAAAAAATTAATCTTTAAATGGGATGGTTAAAATTTTTATAAAGAAGAGGATTTTTAAGCCATAAGATTTAATTTTCTATAAAAAAACGACATTTCCACGAAGTACATACATTTTTAAACAAATAGATGAATTTTAAAGCAAAAAATGTCAATTTTCAGCCAAATAGTTGAAATTTCATGAAAAAAGATGAATTTTTTATTCAAGATCGAACTGAAACCTATTTTCTTATGAAAAGATTGTTTACACTAAAAAGCATGAAAAAGATTTACAATTAATAAAACAATTACAATTACAATCAAAATTATTTATTTACTTTAATTATTAAAATGATATTATATAATATATTATTAATATTATAATTAGTATTTTAATTTAATTAAATTTACAATTAAAAAGAGAGAAATAACAATTGAAAAAAGAGCGAAAGAATAAATTTTTAACCAAAAATAGAATAGTTCAATTTTCGTTTAAAAATCGAATTCTTCACAAAAAAATGTATTTTTAGCAAAATAGTTAAATTTGAAACTAGAATAGTTAAATTATTAAATGAAAAAATGGCTTTTTAACAAAGTATTAGTTATATTTTCAATCAGATATGAATTTTCAATTAAAATGATGAATCTCAAATAAAAAAAAATAATTTTATAAAAATGAGTTCACCTTTTAACCAAGCACCGCTTGGTTAAAA
>JAUELO010000179.1:35649338-35667606 GCA_032357855.1 Amphibolips quercusostensackenii | reverse complement strand
AGCATACCATAGGCTAATATAATCTGTCAATTTTTTTTAAAGTTATTCTGCTATAACTCACTAAAAATCTACAGACACACTTACTCACAGACAGAGAAACACACTCGCAAACACCTGTTTTCCAGTTTCAGATGCTGGGTTTTTAAATAAAATATAAAAGTTGACATTTCAAGCAAATAAGATTTTTATTTTGATCTAAGAATAGCTGAATTCCATCAGAAAAGACAAGTTTCCAACAAAATAGTTAAGTTCTCAACAAAAAAAAAGCAGGCGTTCTATCAAAAAGTGGTCACTCATAAATTTGTAGAGCTTTTTTGAACGCACGCTTTTCGTTTAATCATATTTTTCGTACCTTGCGACGTTTTTTTAAAAATTAAATTTTTTTATTGCTTTTTTTCACGATTAGAACAACTACGCGTTTCATAAAAAAAAGAATACTGAAAACTTCACAGATCATTTTAGGATTAACAATTTTTGTTGGTTGGTTTTTTACGTATCTTGCGTCGTTTTTCCGAAAATTAAATTTTTTATTGTTAATTTCATTTTCTACAATTAGAACAGAAACTTTGCATCCTATCGAAAAATAATTCATATGAAATTTTTCGCTCTTTTTTTAGTTAACAAATTTTGCATATTTATTTTTTTCTTATCTTGTGTCGTTCGTCTGATATTTTAATTTGTCTATTTTCAATGCAGTTTTTTACGAATAAAACAAAAACTAAGCGTCTTTTTAAAAAGTGGTTAGCAACAAATTTGTTGGTATTTTTTAAGTACATCATTTTTCTTATTACATCTTTTTTTGTATCTTGAATAGTTTGACCACAAAATGGAATTTTTAATATTCCATTATTTTTTGTGCGGTCAAAATTAAAATTTTTGATTTTTCGATAAAATTTAAACAGTTGTTGTGATAGGCTTGTGAAGCGTTCAAAATGCAATGTTTTCTTTGATTGACATTTGTTTATATCGTGCGTTGTTTGGCTTCACATGTTCATTATCGTTTGTTTTTAGAAATTTTTTTAATGCTATAACTCTGGTAATGTTTTTTTCTCAAAAAAAATCATCAGTATAAATTGTTCTTATTTTTATGTACGATGAATAAATGCACATAAAATTTTTAAATCTGTGAACAAGTGGTCTTAAAAATTTGTCAAATGCCTTAGCTTGTTGAATTTTCATCCAAAATGTCTGGTTAACAAATATGACAATTTTCAACAATAAAAAAAAATCTTCAAGTCGGATTGAACAGAAAAAGACCAATTTTTGAAAAATAATTGAACCCCTTAATCAAATAATGAATTTTCAAAAAAGAAAAATATTTTTCTACCCATAAAAGCAAATTTAAAAAAAAAGTTAAATTTTCAAGCTGAAAAGTCGAGTTCTTCAGAAAACAGTTGACTTTCAAACCCGTAGAGATGGATTTTCAACAAGAAAGATTCTCTATTAAGAAAGATGAATTTTCAACGAAATAGTTGAATTTAAATAGTTTCATTTTAAATATTTTGTCATGACTACACGAATAACATTAATTTTTTGCAAAATAATTGAATTTCTCACGTTAAAACAATTAATTTTCTATAAAATGCGGAAGTTAAATCTTCAGATGAAAAAATTATTCTTTATCAAAAGAAAAAAACATTTTAAAAGTAATTCACGATTTTTTATCTCAATTGTTGAATTTTAAAGCCAGAAAGACGCATTATCTACAAAGGAGTTGAATTTTCAACCAAAAAATACTTTTAACTAAGCAGTATAATTTTCTACCAAATTATTAAATTTTAAAGAAAAAAGAATGCATTTTAACTTTTTAAATTGTTTTATAAGAATTAATTTTAAGATGAATTTTTAACCAATTTATTAAATTTTCAAAAAAAAAATATCCATTTTCATGTTTGTAAAATTTATTATTAACCAAAATTGTAATGGTCACATTTTTAATTAAAAAAATTAAACCTTAAAGAAAAAGAAAATTCAGCGAAATAGTTAAATTTTCAACTAAGTTTTCAATTAACAAGAAAATTAGTTTTTTACCAAATAGTTAAATTTTCTACAAGAATATTAAAATTTTTAACCCAAAAAAGATGGAGTTCTAAGAAAATAAATGAATTTTCAATTAAAAAAGACGGATTCTTAAGCAAAAAAATGACTTTTTGATTAAGAAGATTTTTCACGAAAATAGGGAAATAAATTCTCTTGAACAAACTTTTCATCAAGAAGTCAAAATTTTTACCAAATATATGAATTATTATCTAAAATTATATGCCTACAACAAATAAACAATAGTTTTTATGAATCAAGTAGTTGTAATAGTTAATATTTCAACTAGAAAAATATTTCAATTTGAAATCCATTAATTTTAAGTAATTGAAAAAAAAAAAATTTCAGCCAAATTTTGGAATTTTTAAGACAAAAGGACAAATTTACTACAGAGCAGTTAGGTTAAAAATCCAAAAATATGAATTTTAGACAAAAAGAGTTAATTTTCTATAAAATCGTTGAATTTTCTTCCAAATTTCTTCAAATTTCACAATTGAGAGTGGCATTGATATTTCACAAAATCTATTTTCTATCATTTTTATTCAAACAACATTTTTGAGATACTATAATATTTTTATTGAATTTTTTTATTAATCTACTATAATTATGCATATTATTCCTTTTGAGCCTTTTCTTTTCAATGGAATGACGTTGAGTTAAAAAAAAGGAATAAATAAATTAAAATACACTGTGAAAAAATTGGATTGAATCAATATGTTTCGTTCAAAAGCATATCTTTTAATTATTTATATTCATATGCTATAGAATTCATAGTATTATTATTAAACTGAAATAAATGAAATATTGCTTTGATGAATATTTATTCAAATCAATAAAAAATCTGCTTTTGTACAAGGTACTGTTTTTTTCTCATTGAGTCCATAAATATTGATATATTTCTTATTTTTTATTTTCTACATTTTTTTCTGTGAATTAGAAACATTTCTAAACTGAAAATAAATAACTTAACACTTTTGAACATTTAAAATCATTTATTCTCAATTTTAACAATAATAATTGATAAAATGATAATGAATTTTATTATTCTTTTATTTAATTTTTCACGACTTCACTTTTTTCTCATTCGTATGATAAAAAAAACATCCGTAAAATCAAGATTAATGAAAAATGTCATCACGCCTTCGTGTAACATAAAAGGAAATGAATTTCCAGCCATCATATCCTATTTTATCGAATAGTATTTATTCGTTTCCTGTCATATTTCAATATCGAAAAGTTGTTTTGCACAGAAAGGCAGTCCTTCAGTACTACACATATGCACGTTTATAGAATATAACATTTTGATAAAACTCAATTTCCTCTTTATGTATTTTTAACTAGATAATATCAAAAATTATAAATCTACGTGAAATATTTTTAAATGATTGAAACCTTTATAAAAAAATTATGCATTCATGGAATTTAAAAATATTATGTATTTTGATTTTCAATCGCTATGGAGGTAGCTATATATAAATTCTTTCCTAATGAAAATAGATAGCCTCTAGACAGTTTTGAAAAAAGTTTCGAATTTGAATTTTCAAAGATAAATCAGACCATAAATTATTTTAGGAATTTTTCTAAATTTCAATTAAACTGTGCATTTTTTATTGCTGGAGAAAAGTTGGAGCTTTTTCTGGTTTTGGCCAATTTATCAAATATTTTGATGAAATTTACAGTAATTATTCTTTCTGATTTTCTACGAGTGGTAGATTGAATAACAAGTCAAAATTTTTTATCAAGAAAAAGTTATAAATTATTTTTTATTAGTCGAATAACAGGAAAATAAATTTCAATTAATTTAAAAGTTAACAGTAAAAATTAATAATTTTTTTTAACAAGAAACGTTCATAAGTTATTTACTCTTAACAATTGTACAACACAATGAAGAACATTTTCTGCAAATTTTATAAGACAATTTCAAAAATTGGCAGAATTATGACAAGTTAAATTAAAAAGAGACAAAGACTTTGCTTTTGTAAAAAACTGGTCTTTCAAGTTTAGATCGAAAAAACCAAAACTTACAATTTTTTTTTTTTAAAAAAGGATGCAAAATTTTATTTTTCGTTTTTTTTCTATTCGCAAATATTTTCCACGTGTATTGATACTGAAAAATTCGAGCTCTTATAAAACTGAAAACATTTTTATAAAAAAAAAATAAAAACTGAACTAAAAATTGTGGCTTTGCACGTATGACGTAAAAGCTTTTGACACTTTGCTAATAAGCAATTTTTCATTAAATGTCATTAAAATAAAAAAATTTGTATTATACATTTTTATAAATTGAACAGTTTGAAGATTTCTGGTTAAAAAATATAAATACACGCTATTATTTTTTATTCTATAAATTTCAACAAATCCTCCCTTTTTATTCACATTAATAAAAACGTTAAAAATAAAACATGTTACTTGTCCAATTCACTACAGAACTGATAATACAAAATTCCGACCATTTATATTGATGTTAGAAATACAAATATAAAAATGTTAAAAATAAAAAATAGCCTTTTTAAATTTGGAAAAAAAAATAATAATAACCAAAATTTTCTTTCTTTCAACTCAAGAACAATGTTCAGAACAAAAGAAGTGCCCCTGATAATTCAGAAAAAATTAAAACAAAATTTCCATGCTTCTAGGTCGCTAAAAATCTTCAAAATAAAAAATGCCCTCATTTCAATTCAGAAAAAAATGCAAACTCCAAATTTCCTCCGTTCATACTCAATAAAAATGTTATGAATAGAAACTTACCCTCTTTCAATTTAATTTTCAACAGATTTTATATTATCTTGTAAAATCAATTACTGTTCAATTTTAATTACTCGAAATACAGTCCAGTTAAAAATATCAATATTTTTCATATTTGAAGTTGGTCAACTTTAAATGTTTTTCATCAAAAATTTCCAAATTCAAGTACTCTAAACTTTTATTTGAATTTAATTCTTATAATTTAATTAATTCATTGATTTTATTAAAAATAATTTGTGAAAATAAGAACGCTGTCTATTAAGATGTTAATTAATTCGTTTTAGCCTTCGCTTCCCCTACTTTCGTTTACTATCCCTCACTGCCCCACCGCCACCCCTACTAACCCTCATTTAAAATCATTTCCCTTACTTCCTCTCACTTAAACTCTTTTTCTCTGCTTCCAATCCCTAGTTTCTCCTACTTGCCCTATACTGATTTTCAATCACTTTCTGCACTTCTCCATCCGTCATTTTTACTCACTTTCCCTATTTCACCCTACCTAATTACCTCTCACTTCCCGAAGTTTCCCTTTTTTCATTTCCCCTTCTACGCATCCTCTAATTTACACTCACTTCCCGTACTTTGCACTTTTTATTTACCTTACTTCTCCTCCCCTCGTATTCCCTCACTCCTGCTACTTCCCCACCACTCATTTCTCCTTGCATTTCCTTCATCTACTTCCAGTTTCTAGTTTCTGCTGCTTCTCCTATCCTCATTTTCCATTATTTTGTATCACTTTCTTTACTTCCCTATCCCTTATTTCTCCTCACTTTCCCTATTTCCACCCCTCTAATTACCACAAACTTCCCAAAGTTTTCCTTCTTTCATTACTCTTACTTCTCGTCTCCATATTTGCCCTTATTACCCTCACTTCACGCTCTCAATCAATCCTAATTCCCCTACCCTGATATCCCCTTACTTCTCTTACTTCCCTGATACTCATTTCGCCTCACACTCCCTTCCTCTACTACCCATCCCTAGTTTCTTCTACTTCCCCTATCCTCATTTTTTATTATTTTCTATCACGTCCTTTTCTTGCCCATCTTTCATTTCTTTTTACATCCCCTATTTCACCTTCACCAATCCCCCCCTACTTCCTGAAGTTTCCCTTTCCTCATTTTCTCTACTTTGCATCCCCTTATTTTTTCTTATTTCCCTAACACTGCACTCCTAACTCACCCTTATTCTTTTCACCTAATGTCCTTCTACTTCTCCTACTTCCCCACCACTCATTTTCCCCCAACACTCCCTTTTCCTTCTTTCCATACCTAGTTTCTCCTACTTCTCATATCCTCATTTTCCATTATTTTTCATCACTCCCTCTACTTCTCTATCCCTCATTTCTACTTACTTTCCCTGTTTCACTCCTGCTCAATTACATCTCACTTGCGGAAATTTCACTTCCCTTATTTCCCATATTTCGCTTTTACTCTTCCCTTCTTGTTTCTCTAATTCCTTCTAATTCACCCTGCCTTAGCTCCCCTCATATCCTTTCAATTCTCCTACTTCCCCATCACTTACTTTCCCTAACACTCCCTTCCTCTACTTCCAATTTCTAGTTTTTCCTACTTCTCATATCCTCATTTTCTATTATTTTTTATCTCTTCCTCTACTTCTCTATTCCTTATTTCTCCTTACTTCTTCTATTTCACCCCTGCTCAATTACATCTGACTTTCGAAAATTTTACTTCCCTCATTTCCCCTATTTCGCATTTACTCTTTCCTCCTTATTTCTCTATTTCCTTCTAATTTACCCTACTTTAGCTCCCCTTATATTCTCTTAATTCTCCTACTTCCCTATTACTTATTTTCCCTTACACTCCCTTCCTCCACTTCCAATCAAGGTTTCTCCTACTTTTTCTATCCTTATTTTCTATTATTTTCCATCACTTTCTCTACTTTTCTATCCCTGATTTCACTTCACTTTCTCTATTTTACCCCAGATGAATCACCGCTCACTTTCCAAAGTTTCCCTGCTCTTATTTCCCCTATTTCACGTCTCCTCTTTCCTTCTCATTTTCCTTATCTCTCCTAATTCACCCTACTATAGCTCCCTTGATATCGTCTTACTTCTTCTACTTCCCTATCACTTATTTTTCCTTACACTCTTTTCCTTTACTTCTTATTTTTAGTTTCTCCTACTTTTGCTATCCTCATTTTCTATTTTTTTCTATCACTTTCTCTACTTCCCTATCCCTAATTTCTCTTCACATTCTCTATTTTACCACTGTTAAATTACTTCTCACTTGCGGAAGTTTCCCTCGCCTTATTTCCATATTTTGCGTCCCCTCTTTCCTCCTCATTTCCCTTATTTCTCCTAATTTACCCTACTTACCCTCCCCTCACATCCTCTTAATTCTCCTACTTCCCCACCACTTATTATATCTCACACTCTTAGCCTCTACGTCTCATTTCTAGTTTTTCTTAACTCTTCTTTTTTAATTTTTCATTATTTTCTAGCACTTTTTCTACTCCCCTATCCCTCCTTTTTCTTCACTTTTTCTATTTTACCCCTGTTCAATTACACCTCACTTGCGGAAATTTCCCCTCCCTCATTTGTTCTATTTTGCGTCCCTCTTCCCTCCTTATTTCTCATATTTCTCCCAATTTACCCTACTTTCACTCCCCTCATATCCTTCCAATTCCTCTACTTCGCCGCCACTTATTTTCCCTCACACTCCAGTTCGCATTTCTAGTTACTTATACTTCTTCTATCTTCATTCTTTATTACTTTCGCTCACTTCTTCTACTTCCCTATCCCTCATTTCTCCTAACCTCCTCTATCTTACCCCCGCTTAATTATACCTCACTTTCCAAAGTTTCCCCAGTCTCATTTCCCCTATTTCACGCCCTCTAGTTTCCCCTAATTTCCCTTATTTCGCAATCTTATTTTACCCTACTTTCCATCCCCTCATATTCTCTTTATTCTCCCACTTCCCCATCACTTATTTTCCCTCACACTCCCTTTCTCTACCTTCCATCCCTAGTTTCTCCTACTTCTCCTACTTCTTCTATTATCATTTTCCATTATTTTTTATCACTTTCTCTACTTTCCTATTTCTTCTTTTTTCTTACATCCTCTATTTCAACCCTGCTTAATTACCCCTCACTTTCCAAACTTTTCCTCCCCTCATTTCCCCTATTTCGCGCCCACTTATTTCCGCTAGTTTCCCTTGCTTCGCACTCCCAATTCACCCTACTTTCCATCCCCTGCTATCCTCTTACTTCTACTTCCTCATACTGATTTTCCCTCACTTCCCCTTATTTCTCTATATTTTTCCTACTTCCTTGCCCCTTGTTTTCCCTTTTCGGCATTTAGCACGATGGAGCAACATTTATAGGGGATAATATTATTTGCATTTTAAGTTTTGTTCTCAACAGAAAAAAAAAATTTATTAGCAATTTGCATTTAAATCGTAACAAACAGATGCTAAGGAGTATAAAAAATTTAATTAAATCGTAAAATAGCAGAAGGATAGTGAAGGATTGAAGTGTCGTTGAATTATAGGGAGACATCAAGAGACTTGTCGATATTCGACATGCTCCATTTACCTCAATACATACACCAAGTATATCTTAGTTGTCCTTTACCATGCCTCTCCTCTTTCAAGTCCTTCTCCTTCACGCCTTTCCTTTTCTCCTTTCTCTATCCCCTTATTTTCACCACCTATCTTATTCGCAAGTATTTCTACTCCATTAACTAGCCTCAAAGCCAACAAATTCTATTTAGAACACACATGTTTCAAAAAGGAATAAGTGATCACAATTTTTTGCTGATCACGGGGTAATAATCTAACTTTTTTACATTTATTTTAACTTTCACTTTTCTGAAATCCACGTTAAGTAGTTTTTCTTTAAATTTTAACAATTAAAATGTCAAGAAAACACCACATAAATTTCAAAAAAATGAAAGCGAAACTTAAAGTGATAAATTTACAAATTTGCAAACTAACTAAAACTATTTTTATGATTAAGAGCATAACTAAAGAGAATGAAACTAAAAGACCAAGGACTCTTAATTGCTATCTGTTTCAACTCAATATACATAATATTTGTGAATCTTAAATATTTAAAAGAAATGTTGTTAATATCATTCAGGAAATTAAAAAAAGAAAATTATTTTATAGAACTTTTCAAAATTTAAGGAAGAGATTGAGTCAATTCAAGATATTTAGGCCTTTCTGACTCTTGGAAAAAATAAAAAAATATTTCATAAATTTTCGAAAATCTTTTAAAGTTTTGAAATATTTTTAAATAATCCAAAAGTTTTTAAATTCTTTTATATTTTTTAGACCAACTCGAATTATTTACTGTAAAATATTATCAGGACTCTTTAGAAAAAATTTTTATTATCTTGAATATTATCTCACAGGATCTTGAAAAAACTTTTGAATTTTATTTTAATATCTGCAAAGGTACACATTTCTTAACATTTTGTTAAATCTTTTTTCAAATTTAAAATTAATTTAAAAATTTTTTAAAACTCACAAATATCTTCAAGAATAATTCATTTTTTTCTAAAACTAAAAAAAAAATCCTGCAAGATAAAAAAATGGCTATTAAATCTTTCAGATTCTTTTTTGAAAATTTTGTAAATAATTAGGAATGTATTAAAATCTTTCTGAATATTCTTTTCAAATAATTTTTTTTAGTGAAAAATAATTTAAACCTTCCAATATTGTTAAAAAAACATCGAAATTTTTAGTTCGAAATGTGCAAAAATCTATATGTTGTTTTACATTCCTTAAAATCTTTTTATGATCAAAATTATTTTTTATTCTTTCATAACATCTAAATAACGTTTAAAATTCTTTAGAATATTTTAAGATATTTTTATATAAGTTAAGTTTTCCATATATTTTTTAAAATCCTGCAAAAGTTCAAAAAATTGTCTTGAAATCTTTAGTATTTTTTTCGACGTATTTTGAAATCTTGAAAGCCTAAAATTAAACTTTCAAAATAAAAGCTTAATCATAAATTGAGATATTTTAAGATTTTGTCAATAATTTATTTTCGTTCATCTTCTTTGAAAGGTAAAAATTTATAGGAATTATGGTGCAGTAGCCAAAAGTTAAGATCAGAATTATTTCCTGATATAAAAAAAAATTACAATTAAAATTTGATCTTCTATCAATAATGTTTACAAACATTTGGAAATTAATTTGATCATTAAATGAAATTACTTATTTGGAGATTTTGATTCATAAAAATTGATAGTGCAAAAAGTTTTATCTTTATCAATAAATAAATACATAAAACCTTATTTAATATGGTCAAGGGCTTATGAATATAATCATCTTGTAATTTTTTAAGCATTTAGTCAGAACCTTGAAAACAGAATATTGTTGCCTTTATTACTAAAGAATCATTTTCTATTTTAGAAAAAAAAATTTAGAACTAAAATTCCTCATTTGGAAATAGCTATATACAAATTTCGAGAAAATTCCAATTTTTTTGTATACACAATTTAATCCGTCTGAAACATTCTATGGAATAAAAGTCAATATTCCAATACTATATTTTTTTATTTTCTCTGATTTTGACTTTCCCTGCATGAAAAACTTCCTTTATCCTAAAAATGAAAAATATTTTAAGATATTTCCCAGAAAATTTTTGGATGAATTTCAAGAACATTATGTATATATTTCTTTTCTCACATTTTTGTTGATTTTAAACAAAACTCTCATCTTTCAGGTATACATAGAAAAAATATGCACCGTGCCCTTGTTAGTTTTTTGTTCATAATGAAATCTTTTTTCGCGTAAGTTTTGAAGAGAACCCTTTATTAGCCTTTTGCTTTATACTTGTTCCGGGAATGTTCATCGCAAATTCAAAAAGCGAGAACGACATCGTTTAATGCAAAAAGTATATGTTGGCTTGAAAAGAGGAAGATCATACTTTTGCTGTAAAGGAAAAGTAATGGTGTCTGATGAAATATAGGCATAGATATTGGCTGCGAGGATACGCCGCATAGCAGTTTTATTATAGCTCAGCGATGCAGAAGCGTTTGCAAGTTTGGTGCACTAGGAAGATGACGATGAATTTTCCACATTCAGACCTTACCATTATTTCCTTCTACATTATGCGCACAAGCAAGAGGAGTACAACAAAAACACTTTCACTAAGAAATCTCTGAAGACTTCCGAGAACAAATTTGCAATTTTACAATCCCTCGAACGACTTTATCAAAGCACTGCTATTCTATGGAAAAAGAAAATAGGGAAGATCACCCTACAGCAGATAATGATCCTATAGTAGGTAATCAATCATTTAAAATACTTATGTATGTAATATAATTAATTGAATTTGATCAAGGATTAAGATATGATACGTGTTGATGTATTAAAATTAGAATTGCTTATTTTACTTACATATGTGCTTATATTTACTGATTATCTAATGTACGATCATTATATACTGTAGAGTGGTCTTCTCTAACTATTGTTAATCAATATGGCAAAATACAGATGCTACTAAAATTCCTAAGCGTTTTCACGGAAGAAGGCAGTAAGTGAAATTATAATGAGTTTTGATGGTAGTTGCGGTTATTTTTTATTGAACTCGATGCTGAGACTCTTAGCGACTTTTACGACAGAAAACAGAAGTCAGTCGAGTTCGAGAGCTATTTTCCTTAATTTTGTACTCACACCTTTTTTTGTAGATGCTGCCTTTTTTGTAGAAATAATTTTCGACACTTGTAGTTGCTGCCCTTTAAGCTGATAATACAATAATTTATTACAAAAACATTAAAAATGTAAAGAAACATTTGCGGTTGATAGATAAATCTCTCTTCAACGATTTAAGTAAAATAGATAACTCATTTTACAATATTTTGCAGATACAACCTTTTTCCGTAGAATGGTAGAGCACAACTACAGACAAGCTGTTAAAGAAAAACTTATTACCATCATTTCTGACTCTTTGTTCAGAGTCAGAAATTCATACAATAATACCAACTTTAAAAAAATATTCTAAAGGCCTCAAAGTAATAAGCATACATTTTTACGTTTTTTTGATTAAAAAATTTCTCATTTTGATCGTTTTAGTTCTTAAACTTTCAAGAGTAGTCAAATTTCAATTCTCTAGTTAAAACAGAGTGTCTTGAGAAATTCTTTTTTAAAATTCCCTGACCATTATTGTTTGGAGACCAAAATTACAATCTTATAACATTTAAAATATAGAATCGTTTTTGAATGGAATAAAAGAATTAAAAAATTTGATTAAAATTTTTTTATTTATCATAATCAGGGCTGCTACAGCCTAGCTTACATGAAAAAGTGACCAATTCAAACCGCAAAAATGACTAAGAGTGTCTAAATTCTAATCCAAAAAGTTACTTATGTGCATTAATAATGTGACTAATGTTATTTATAATTCAAAAGAATTTAATAGAATTCGATGGTACTTTCAAAGATTCCAGGTGCACTCAAAAGATTTGAGGATAAATTCAAAAGACTTCAAAAAAATTCACGTTGAATCTAAAATAATTCTAATAAATAGAAAAAAACCTGCCCGCTGCGCGGGCACAATTTCATCGATCACTGCGCGCGATGTAATTTAGTGATTGTGAATTCTCTTTTATAAAGATTCTTTGGCTATAATGAATACATTATCATCACATATTTCGTGCTTTGCACTCTATTTCGTCAAAAACGTGAACTTTTCCTAATGAGGTTTTGCGCTATTGTATCAAATGTATATTCCATTTATTTCTATGCCTCGGCCTAGAAATGCTTATCCAGATATTGCAAAATAAAATACAAATTTTACTTATCATGATTACTTTAACATTTGTTTCTTATTTAACAATTAAATTTTAAAAAAACATGTTGTTATTAAAGATATTATTGCAACTCGTGTCGTTTTTCTATGAATTTGATTTTTCTATTTTCAATGTTATTTTTTCCAATTTAAACTAAAAATACGCACCTTAGCGTAAAGTGGTTCTAAGCAAATTTGTAGATATAATTAAGGCGAAAAATTTTTTTAGATAAAATATTATTGTAGCTTGTGTCTTTTCATTTTTTTTTCGTCTCTTGTGTCGCTTTTTCAATAATTTAATTTATTATTTTTATTCTTATTTTTTATAAATAAAAGAAAATCTACACGTCCTATCTTGAAAATTATTGATAACAAATTTGTTGATCTTTTTGGGGGGTTCAACTTTTTTTGAATGAGCAACTTTTGTGTATTAATTTTTTTCATAGCTTGCGTAGTTTTGCCAAAAATTTAATTGTTTAATTTTAAATTTTATTTTTTACGATTAAAAAAAAACGCTTTCCATCAAAAAATAATCAATACAAACTTTGTAGCTCATTCTTGGGAGAACAACTTTCAATGCATTATTTTTTCGCAGCTTGTGTCGTTAGTCCAAAAATTTAATTCTCTAATTTTTAATGTTGTTTTTTATGAATAAAACAAAAACTACTCATTTTAAAAAAAAATTATTAATGAGAAATTTGTAGCTTTTTTCTAAATAAACAATTTTTGTTTGATCATTTTTTTCATAGCTTGTGTCGTTTGTCCAAAAATGTAATTTTTTATTTTTAATTTTGTTTTCTACAACTAATACAAAAACTACGTGCCCTATAAAAAAGCGATGAGTAACAAATTTGTAGAGCTTTTGTAGGTACACAAATTTTTTGTATTCATCTATCATCATTTATTGCATAGTTTGTCCGCAAAATAAAATTTTTTATTCACATTATTTTGACTCTGACAATTTTCTTTTTATCGAAAAAAGTCGTGAAGGTAAATTGTTTAAGTTTTTGAGTACTACAAATAGTTTTACACAGAACTTCTAAATTTGGAAAAAAATGGTCTTAAAAATTTTGAAAATGCTCTAACTTTTTTAATTTCTATCTCAAATATCTTATAAATAGACAGGCAGACACCATTGTGAAAACCGTTTTTTTTATTTAGAAGTTTTCGAAACGTCGAGATTTAAAGCAATCTGCGATAGTGAATTTTTAAATAAAAACAATACTATCTCATTATGATGAAAATGTTAAAAATCTAAAAATGCTATCGATTTCAGCACAATTAATTGAATTTAATAAAATTTGAATAAATTTAGAAAAATGTAAAGGAATTTAACAAAATTTTACAAAATTCATAAAAATTCGAGGTGAGTTTTAAAGACTTATGGATGAATTATACAAGAACAAAAAAAAGTACGTTGAATTGAGTAAAACTGAGTGAATTTAGAAGAAATTAATTAAACTTAAAGAATTCAACAAAATTCTGGATTAATTTAAAAGAATTAAGTGTGAATTTGAATTAGGTGAAACAAAATGTAATCTCTTCAAATCTTTGAAATTCTACGAAATCCTTTTCTACTGGTAAAATAATATTTTCAAAGTCCCTAAAATACTATAAAATACTGTGAAATTCTGTGAAATCTGATGGCTTTACCCAAAATCATGAAAATTTAATGAAACTTTCTTGAGAGCTATCAAAATCCTTTAAAATCTTTAAAAACTTCTAAAAAAATCTTGCAAAAGCAAGATTTAAAAAAAAAATTTCCAGATTTTTTCAAATCTTGTGAAAGTGCTTTGAGATATTTTTACATATCGTAAAATATTATAAACCCTTTAAAAACCTCTCAAATTATTGCAATCAATAAAAAATTCTTTGATACGTTTTAAAATTCTGTGAAATTGTTCAAATACTCTGAAATCTTTTGAAATACCTTCTTCCAGTATGATAAATGTCCAGTAAAATATTATATCATCTCGCGAAATTACATGACATCTGATGTTATTATCTTCAATTCTAGAAAATTTGTGAAACCCGTTAAGAGCTGTTGAAATCCATTAAAATCATTCAAATTCTTTGAAATTACTATAAATGTAAAATAAATTAATTATTATAATAAATAATTAAAATAAATAATTAAAATAAATAATATTATCAATTTATCAATTATATAGATTAAATGTTTCGAAAATTCCTTACAATCGTTTGAAATGCCCTAAAATATATAAATCCTTTAAAAGCCCTCAAACATTTGTAAAGATCTTCAAAATTCTTCGGATATTTTCAAAATATACTAAAATCCTTAAAAATCCCTTCATGTGATTGAAATCTTTTTTTAAATTTCTTAAGATCTTTCAAAATACCCTAAAATATTAAGATTTTTTTGAAATATTCTGCAATCTTTTATAACTTTTTGGAAGCTTTTAAAAAATCCTTAAAATTTTTAAAATTATACGATAATACTTTGGAATGCCTTTAAGCTAATAAAATTTGTTAAAAATTTCTTGGAATCTGTAGTAATAGCCTAAAATAAATTTTTGCTTTTTTTCAAAATCCCTGACTTTCCTTGACCAACAGAGTTCCCTGTCTTTTCCCTGATTTCCAGGTTTTCCGTAACCTGTGGCCACCCTATTTAAAATGTTACAAAATTCACTCTTTATTATCATTATAATATTATTTTAAATTGTTCAAATTTTAGATCGCTCAATTTTCCATGTTGAAATTTCGATACTTAATTTAAGAACTTTAATATTTTCCAAAAATTTCAATTTGAAACTATTTAATTTCCAGGGGTTGCTTGTTGAAAATGCTTTTAAAAAAATAAATTTCATTAAAACATAATACAAGTTTTTAAGTATCAAATCCAATAAATTATTTCTGGAACATTTAATACCTACTCTTACAAAATATAAGCTTTTTAGAAATTCTGTATATTTTTCCAATATCCATGAATGTGAGCCAATCGAAAAAGACTTATTTTCCAAGAAAGAACAGTCAAACAGAGATTGACGTTAAAATCATTACAGGTAATTCGAAACGTAGATTCAGTCGAATCACTCTCTGCACATAAATCTGAACGCTTGATGCAAAGTACCAATCAGGAGAAGAGGCTCTCCAAGCTGAGAGCACTCCACATTTAGATTGATCTTTTAATTCAAAAAATTCAATACAAAAATGACATCCAGCTTTTCAGAAAAACTGAATATTAAGGTACTTAATCAGAATTTAAATCAAGAAATGTTTCAAACGCAATCCTTAAATTTCTTACTTTTTGTAAAAGAAACTACTGCCTTACATTTTTTGTTGTTAAAAAAAATTGTGTTGTTGTTCCGCTAGGTCCTTTTGGACTGCAAATTAATTTAGTTAGTTCTCAATTTAAAAAAGATACAAATTGGCAACTTAAAATTTTTTTACTTGTCAAAAGTATTTGTCATTTATTTATGAATAAGCCTTGGGTTTTATAACACGAACAAAGCTTTGGTTAAAATATTATTGGACTTAGAATATGAAAATTTGTTATTTCATTACAAGTAATGATCTAAAATGGCACGAAAAAATTTTTTTCCTGTGAAAATATGCAAAGAATTTTTTAATTTCTTGTAATGAATAAATTTCAAATATTTATATAAAGTATAGAATTTTGAAATTTACTAATCATACACATTTTCGTAGTTTAGATTTTTCTATAGTACTTCAAAATTGATTTTTTGCTACAATTTAGCTGTAAAATATGTGAGCTAGTTAATTTATGTCAATTTTTGTGACATCATCATGCTTGCCTTTTTTTTCAAAATACTTTCTGGTGACTTTTTTGAGACAATGTCAGTATAATTATTTTTTTTTAATGAAAATATTACTTTAGCGATCTTAGAACCCTCTTGAATAATTTTTTATTCTTTTTTAGGATACACCGTGAAGTTTTTGGAATTTCGTTAAAATGCTCTAAAGACTTCTTAGTTGATTATGAATTTTTCTAAACTTTACCAAAATTTTATTCAGTCCAATTTATTTAAATTTAATAAAATTTTCTTGGATTACATTTTTTTGCATTTACTTTTTACTATTTTTAACTTTCCTTGATTTTATTTTTATTTATTTTAAATTCATATCCATTTCATCGAATTGTCTTGAATTTGTCTTAATTTACTTAAGTTTCATTAACTAGCTGTGAATTCGATTTCGAGTGTTTCCTCTTTATTTTTATGTATATTTATATGGTGCTCATTTCACAAGCACTTTGCTTCTCGTTAGCAAACGTATTTGCTTCCTCATGGAGAAAGCATTAGTGATTTTTTAAATAATAGACAAACTAAAGTTTTCATTTTGATCAATTTAAGAATAGAAATTTGTTAGAGCAAGGTCGGTAAGTGCACGAAATTATGATTGAGAACCGAATTTAATATAAAACCGAATTGCATTCAGAACAGTACAAAAATACGTGTGTCGTGTAACTGTTCACAGCCAACTTAACGAAAGGAGAATAGTGAAGTGTGTATATGTGTGACTGTAGTATGTGTGTGAGGCACAGAGCTGTCCTCTATAGGAAATAGTTCATTTGAATATTATTGAAGGGCGCGGATTGCGAATCCCAACAAAACTTTTAAAATTAAAGCTTAAATTTTTTTAAATCCAATGCTGAATAATGTACACGTATAAAGTCGAAACTCTCAACATTATTCAATTAAACAATTTTAAATTAAATGACGTCAAAGTACCAAATTTTTAATTTTCAACTCTTGTAAATTGCACAGTAGAAAGATTTCTGGTTAATAAATATATTATCCACGTTATCATTTTCAATGCTCTAAATTGAACAATGAATCAATGAATTTTTAAAAGTTGAAAATTATAAAACATTGAAGCAATTTTAATTTAGAAACATTAAAAATTGGACATTTTTAAATTAATCATTTAAAATTAAATACTTTTTAAATTAGAAGTTAAATTATCTGAATTTTGACTCGCTCAAAATCAATAATTATTTAATTATTATTTATAAATCAAAATTAATTAATTTTATTGCAAATTAAAAATCCAGTAAAATGAAAAAATTACAGTTCTAGTCTTGAAAGTTTAATTTTATTACTCTGAAATTTGAACGATTCGAGGCTTTTTACTTGAAACAGTTCAGTTCGAAATTGCTTCGTTTTGAATATTTTTTTTTTATTATTGCTTATTTTAAATAAACAATCAAATATTGCGAAATATTAAAAAAATGTCCTTATTTAATTTAAAAAATTTCAATTTGCAATGGGTTAAAAATGGAAGATTTTAGACTGAAACAATATTTGAACATAGGATTTGAAGTTTAATAAAAGCTTTTAATTATGAATCTATTAATTTTAAATTATTTAAAAATTGAAAATAGTTTATAAAGCTTAAATCGAATGCTTTTAGTTTAGTTCGTATATCCACTCTGATTTCCCGGGGTTCTCGGGTCTGCCAAAGACTTAAAATGTCGAAGAACTAAAATTGATAAATTTATGAACTTCAAGATTTCAGAATGATGCATTATAAACTGAGTGATTTAGAAATTCCCAGTTAAAAAGTAAATTCACTGTCATTTTTCGTTTATTTCTCGTTCCTGCGTCTACTATGTTTTGAAATTATCATGTTTTTGTGAATGTCAACATATTCGTTTGGTCTGAAAAGTTCTTAATTATAAATTTTTTCCAAATTTCACTTTTTAGTCATATTAGTATTTACGAGGGTGGATTGATAAGTTTCC
>JAUELO010000179.1:35623180-35633234 GCA_032357855.1 Amphibolips quercusostensackenii | reverse complement strand
GTCAGCTCTAAGTCTATCGCCGCAAGCCATTGCCGTGACTCTCAACGAAGCCAAACCGACCAAACCATCTCTCTCTCTCTTTTCAGAAATTTATCGCTGGTATCCAGCCTTAGGTTTCCCGAACGAGCGAATCGTCGAAGCTGGCATCCCAGCCCTTGAAACCGACACATTGACTACCACGCCACGGAGTTTTTCCAGATCTGACTCCCACCCGCTATCTCTCTCAATGCTATAAGCAGATATAACCATGCCATCCTCCCACCTCCCTCGACATCTACTCTCTCTTTCTCACACGCGAGTATCCCTGTACATATCCCTCTCTCTCATCCATAGGTTAATTCCCTCTCTCTTCATCACACGATTATTCTACTTTCCATATCCCTCTCTCTTTCTCGCTCAAGAGTTAGTTTCCGCTCTCACCACCGTACGAAAGTTCTCCTTTCCGTATCATTATCCCTACCACCGGTCTCTTTCCGTGGCCCTCTTTCTCTCGCACTCAAGAGTTAGTTCCTTCTCTCCACCTTAATGAACCGACATCCTACATTCTCCACATTAGAGCATTTTAGCATTAGAGCACTTTCAAAACTTTTAAACCACTTTTTTAAGATTTAAAAATTCTATCTACGGATATTAGTAGTACTCAAGAAGAACAACAATTTATCCTAATGACTTTTTTTGATAAAAAAATTTACCGGAGATATCAGATTTACACAATCCCAAAATTTATTAAAGCAAAATATACTTGCGATATTGTCAGCTGGTGAAAATTTATAGCGGTAGGATTCACTATTCATTTCCGTTTTTATTTGATATGTAAAGTCTAAATTTTCTTTTTCCTTTTTTATTGCAGAATATCAGCACCATTTCAAGTGGCCGCCGCAGCTTTGATCTTTGCAGGCACTCTATCGGCCATGATCGGTCATTGTTACTCGGATCACAGGACCCTCGTGGCTTGCGGCTTATTTCTCCTTGGAGGTAAGTTTCAGTGAGGGTGGAATCTAAATAGCAAGGTAGAGTCCAAACAGGGTTTATCTGGCGAGAACACACCCGAAAAGGAAATGCATGAAATTACGTCAGATCGTGGGATTTCGAGTTATTGCTAGATGGATTCATAATCCAATGAGGTCACAAATCGATAAAAGTTAGAATACCTTTCTTTCATTAAAAAATATTAATTATTGATATTGGATTCTGGTTTCCTGATGAGAAGAGCATTTGACTCTCGAAACATTGACCAGATGTATTAATAAAGGATCTTCTTAACATTATCGAAGTCCTATCTGGTCTGAAGTATGTCATAGTGTTATTCAAACTCTAATAATAATTAAATATTTACTCAGACGCATAACATTTTAATTTAATATTCACCTTCTATTAATAAAACACATTATCCTGACTCTTTCATTGATGTATGAAAATCTAATAATTTAAACAAAACAGTTAAAAATCTTTAAGACAGAGAAACTTTTTGGTTATCTGTAGCAGTCACAAATTATTGCAAAAAAATATCACCAATGCTATTAAAAGTTTAAAAAAATTTACAGTCTATTATTTACTGTCCTAAGAATCATGTTAACTTAATGGGAGACTTCTTAGAACGTCGCTTATTGAATTATGAGATCAAAGTTTTATATATACATTTAGAATTTCTTACTAATATTTTTTATAATGTTCAGATTTACTCAAGAAACTCCTTACCAATTTAGGAACATCATTTTAGTAATAATGATAAAGTTTTTCAAAACACACAAAGATTAAATATACAAAATTTCTAAATGTACTTTCCGATAGCAGTCCTCATGAACGATTAAATATCAATAAGCACAAGGATATAATTAATGCATGCCATAATTATACTTGGATCATTGATATTATTTATGAAAAAATATCTGATGACAAATAAATGTAATATAGTTTTCGACATAGTTAAAGACGTTAAGTCTAATACTGAATTAATCATAAATATAGATATGCTTAGGCATCGAATCCTTAATACGGCACAACAATTTTTACACACTCATAAAATTTTACAGTCTAATAAAGTTCTTGCATAAAGTATTAAAAGCACACAATTTTTCATTAAAGCTCATAAGCAACTGTTGATTACATGTGCGGAGAAAGGTAATATCACTGTTGTTTTTAATAAAGAATCGTATAATAAGAGAATGCATATTTTATTAAATGATATCACAACATATGAAAAATAACATAAGAGTCCTGCAAAAGAACTAAAAAAAAACTTTTAAATACTTGAACTCATGAAGAATCAGTGGTTATTTAAGTATAAATATATTACGTAGTGATATATTAGTTTATGATAGTTACATTCCTAGAATATATGTCTTACCTAAAATTCACAAGCCAAATTGTCCATTAAGACCTGTTGTTTCTTTGATCAATACTCTCACTTACAAAATGGCAAAGTTATTTAAGTATATTCTCAAAGAATCCTTATTAGTGCCGAAAATTCAAATAAAAAATTTATTTGAGTTCAAAAATATAATAGTTGATAGAAAAGTTTCTCCTGATCATATCATGGTTTCCTTGGACGTTTTATCTTTATTTACTAATACTTCAACCGATTTGGTGATAACCAGTATTTTAAGTAAATGGGTTTACATTGAAAATTTTACAGGTTCATATTTGATTAAATTTAAAAAAGGGAATAAAGTTTTTAACAAATCAAACAGCATTTCAGTTTCTTAATTATTTTTACCGACAGGTATATCAAACTCCTATGGGTTCAATGTTATCAGAACTTATGATGGCACTATTATCATGGATTGGTATTTAAAGGATACATATTCAGGCAGATACATAAACTTTTTTTCTAACCATCCTATGCAGCCTAAAATTGCTATAGTAAAAAATTTCGTAGAAAAATTGTTCAAGCTATCACATGAATCTTTTCACAAGTCCAATATCAATTTCATTAAAAATATTCTGTCACTTAATAATTATCCGCAAAAATTTGTTCAAACACACATTAATGATAAAATAAAAGCACTTATAGATCCTTTACCACACATCCAAACTCACATCTAGATTATAATGTAAATTTCAAACGTATTCTCTATATACCGTTCAATGGTAGTTTGTCTTTTAAAGTTATTGAATTTTTAATCATTTTTATATTAAAAACATTTAGGATTGATTCTAAACTAGTTACGCTTATAAAATGATGCAAAGATTTTCTTAAAATTTTTAGCTTACTAATGTAGCATACAAAATTGTTCTAATTGTGATAAATGTTAAATAGGCTAGACTGGCAAATGATTTTCACTGGAACTGAAGAACATCATGATAATTTTAGACAGAATCCAAAGAACCTTAAAGTTATTGTGAAACATCAGACTGAAACGGGTCATCAGTTTGATTGGGAACATGTATTGGTTTCACACCATGATTCTTATAAGTTTAAAAGACTTGTAGCAGAAGTTTTCGTTATTAAGACAAAGGTTTATAATTGCTTGTATATAAAAACTGATCTAACTAATTTTATTCCATCATACAGCATAATATTAGATTCACTAATTTAAGATCTAATGATTTATGCTCTTCTAAATTAATTGTTTTACAAATAATTTTTACTGAGACTTTAAAATCTTTTTAATTTAAAATTAAGGAAACCTTATATTTCTGACTTGTACTACGACACTATTCTTCTACGTCTCTGTCACGTTATGTTCTTACCTTTTTTTACTCGATTCGTCTAATATGAAGAGGAACGTTCATGCTGTCTCTTCCCTTAAAATCAAATTCAACTTTTTTGTTGAACAATTTTTGATGTGCTTCTCATTGCTTATTTATTGGACTTAATTATGTTATAGTGCATGAAAAATAAACAAAAAGTATAACAGCAAAAAGCTGTACGAAGCTTGGCTCAGGCGCAAAAAAGCTTCGAACCCTATCTTCCCATCCTAACGCTTGGGACACGTACAAATGGTGGCTGAAGCTCGCAGCTTGCTCCTTATTGGATGATTAGTCCCAACTTTGACGTTTTTTTTCGCAAACTCGGCTTTGCACAACTTTATGCCAAAAAACTTTCTTGTATATTTTTGCCTGCACTTTCACATGGTACAAGATATTGTATAGGTGGTAAAACAACCTGTATGTACAATAATATTATTTTTTCTTTCAACATTTAAGATACAATTGTTTCTCACAAAACTAATTCAAGAAAAAAAGTTTTAAGAACATGATTCTTCTAACCCGAAATATGGGCTTTTCAAAATTTTGATAATGAAAAACCGGGTTCACCTGAGAACTAGTTGAAATTTTTCTTTAATTAGGGAAAAATCTGTATAGCAAATCATTATAAGAAAATCAGCATAGAAATAAGGGAGCTTAATATTTTTAAAGGGTAGATGCAAAAAAAGGATAAAATACAAAGTCTTAATTTATTTATTTACTTTTTGTACAATTTCGACAAATATAAAGGAATTTCAAGGAATTCCAGAGAATATCCATGGATTTTGATGGACTTCGTCAGATTTCATACAAATTTTACGGAATATTAAAAATTTTCGAACATATGATGATTTTTTCAGGGATTCCAAAGGATTTCAGTCAATTTTGAGAAGCGTTTACTAACGTTGAAAATTTGAAGAAGATTTTATAGGTTTTAAAAATATTTCAATCAATTTTCAATGATTTCAACGGGTTTCAAGAGATTTAAAAATATTTCGACGTATTTTAAGGAATTTTAAAACATTTCGAGGTAACTTACAGAATTTAAACGATTAACAAACATTTCGGGGGAGCGTAAGAAATTAGAAAGGATTTCCAGAGATTTCAAAAAAATCCAGGAATTTTAAACAATTTTTTAGGATTTCCAAAGATCTTAAGATATTCTTAGTAAACTTTAGAGAATTATAATTATATTTCAAGTGTTTCCTAGCAATTTCAAAGATTTCAAGGGATTTTAAGGAATTTAAAAACATTTTTTTAAATTAAATAATTTCAATGATTTCAAGGGATTTAAAAAAATTTTGAAAGATTAACACTGATTAAAAGTCTTTTAAAATGTTTTTTAGGGTTTCCCAAACATTTTAACTAATTTTTGAATCTTTCATTGGTTTTCAAGAGATAAAAAATATTCACAGGGATTCCAAGAAATTTCGGAACATTTCAGGGATTTTAGAAAATTTGCCGTTTCTCAAGCACGTCTTAAAGAATCCTACTAGGCTTGTGCAACTTCCTTTATATAACTCAATTAAATAACTTTTTTTATTTAAGTTAAATTCAAGGGCTTTCAAATAAATGATATTTTTAAAAATGGTTTGTTACTTTTTTCTTTAGATTTTAAGGGATTTTATAGGATACTGAAGGATTTTATGAGATATAACAAATTTTAAGAAATTGGAAAAAATATTATAGAATTTCCAAAGATTTCACGGCATTTATAGAGAAATTCGAAAAATAAATGATATTTTATTGAAATTCAAGGGATTCTAAGCGATTCCACGGCATTTAAGGCATTTCAAGAAATATTAAATATTTCTAGGAATTTCAACGTTTTTTTCAGAGAACTTCAATAAATAAATTTAATTCAATTGAAATCTGAGAAATTTCAAATAATTTATACTTTACGGAATAATTTAAATTTTATTTTGAGGAATGTTAATGAATTTCAAAAATTAGAAGCAAGGAGATTAAGAGAGATTAAGATTTATAGGTCCCCTAACGATTTCAAAGATTTTCCTTGATCTGACAATTTGCAATGGATTTCAACAGATGTTAAAAAATTTTAATTTTTTCATTGTATAAAAAAATATTTGTAAAGGTATTAAGGAATTTCAAGAAATTCCAAAAGGTTTTTATATAGATTTCAATTAATTATAATTTTTTTTTAAATTGCAAGAGAAGCCACGAATTTTTGCTGCGTAAAGTTTGTACGGAACGTTGAAAATTAAACGAATTCAAATTTTATTTGAAACTAAAAAAAATTATAATTTCCAAATATCGTGAACTTAAAACTTTTTTATTTGAACTATTTTGAATTTCAATTGATTTAAGCAAATTCAAATTATTAAAAAATGGTAAATAGTTAATTTTTGTGAATGTTCAAATAAAAATAAAATTTTTAAAATTGAACAATTTTAGTTCTTCAAATTCAAATTTTTTTATTCGAAATATTTAATATTTTTAAACATTTTAAAATAAAAAATAACTTAATTTTTGATGCCTAGTTCAACAATCTTCTCATTATTGAGGAAATAAATATTTTTTGATTGACAATAATTAAAACTGAAAATTGTGCAAATGCCAAGTCTTTTAATTTGATATTGTGCGATTTTTAAGAATTTAAAAGACCAGATATTTTCGTACGTTCGAACTTAAAACCAAACCTTTTATGATACTTAAATCTAAAATTATTAAATTTTAAATTAAATTAAATTCAAACCAAGCAATTAGAAATATTTGAATCTAGAATTTTAAAACTTGAAACTGATTTGAATTTAAGCTCAACAATTTAGAATAATGAAATGTAAAATTAATAAATATAAAAGAACCTATAAAGGCATACAATGTCAAAGTTTGCAATTTTGAAAGTTTTAATAGTGAAGTTGCGCTGCCATTTCAAATATTTGAATTTGAAACTAGAAAATTGTGAAATTTTAAATCGAAAACCTTTCAGAATTAATAAATATCAAATTAAATATTTTCATATTTAATATTTAGAAGCCAAAAATTTTGTTTTATGGCCTTAACATTAAAACTGTTTTTAGAATTTTGCATTCAAAGCTATGAATAAGGGATCTTCCAGAAATTTTTTTCCCCTTTTTTAAAAAATTTTCATTATCAAACTGAATTAATGGACCCTAATAGAAAAATTAAACTGTTTTTGGTGGACACTTTTTTTATTTGAAGAGACTTAAATTGTTTTTTTTGTTTGACATTAATTACGTTTGGTTAAAAATACTGCAGTTTAATTGAAAATTAAATTATTTTTTGAAAATTCAACTATTGCTTTCTCCTAGAGGGAGGTTTTTAATGACCTAAATTTGAAAATCAACTTCTTTGACATATTTTGATATAATTTAGTCCTAAGAACTCAAAAATGAAGTTTTAAAAAAATTTCAGTGTGTGTGTAACTTTTTTCTGTTTTCCATATCACGGAAAGTAAAAGAGCGATGCTCATGAAATTTGAATGTCTTGCAGGAAATGTTCTTTTTTATGCATTTAGAAATTTAGAAGAAAAATGTTACATTCAGTTTATATAAGAAAAACTTTTTTGACATTAGGAATACTATTGTACTATATCTGGTATATCTGTTCGCATTTTCGAGACGCGTCGAATGACTTATTGAAAAACCTTCTACGTCATCTTATGATCTAGATATACCCATTTATAATTTTTTTGATAGATTGTTTTTCTACATAAATGAATTTTTGGTTCCAAAGGTCAAAGAAAAAAAAATTGATTAAAGTTTTCAAAACTAGAAAATTACACTCAGAAAATCTTAATAATTTTGATGAACTTAGATTTTTTATCCAACTAATAGAAATTGTATCAAAAGATTGTCTAAAATAGTCAAAATTAAAATTTCAATCACAGAAATAAGGGACATACATTGTTGAATCGCTGATATTAATCACAGATCTACCTTTTCGAATTTTTTGTGACTTCATGATGTTTGAAAATCTCAAATATAATAAGTTCCTTTCAAAACCTAAAAAACGTTCAACACAAAAATTGAATACTCCACAAAGTAGAAAAATTTTTAGACAAAAAAGTTTTTAAATTTCTGATACATAGTTTAAGAATTAGACTGATATCTCAATACCTGACTAAGTTGTTAGAAAAATTATCTTCAGGCGCAGGTTTTTCATACGATTAGTTTAAAAAAAATATTTTCCTTTACATGACTTTATAGCCTTAATTGAATTTGGTATTTTCCCCTACATAAATGAAATAAACTATAGATCCAACTTTTTTAGACTATTCTAAATTTTCTTCATTCTACAGTTTCAAAAAAAAAAAAATCCAAGACAGCTTAGATTGTATTACAGCAATACCATTTGTCAACAATAATCCTGATATAATTTATTTCAAAGCAGATAAAGAGAACACAACTGTTGAAATGAGTGAATCTCAATATATTGAGCAAATGTCAAATTTATTATCAGATAAAGCCAAATTTAAAGAAGTTAAATTCAAATATACAGCCACTACTAAGAAATCTAATAATATTATTATCAATATATAGGATCAAAAAGCATATATATAATCTAATGAAGCTAAAGAGTTAAAAGCGAAGGAGACTTCTATCCTCAGAGCATATGGACTACCTAAAGTTCATAAAAAAAGAAAATCCTTTAAAATCAATAGTTGCTACCATAAATTGTCCAACTTCCAAATTAGCTAAGTTTCTTTCTGACTATTCAAAATTGATAACAGTAAAATCAGAGTACCACGTTAAAAATAGCTGCAATTTTGTTAATTGCTTAAGAAACTTTAAAATGCCAAAACATCACTTTCTTGTGTCATTGGATGTTGTTAACTTATTTCCTGATATTCCTATTAATTCAGCTTTACAATGTATAAAAATAAATGGGACTTAATTGCCTTGAATACTCTTATACCCAGAGATAAATTTTTATATGCAGTAGAGTTATGCCTCAGATCTACATTTTTCAAGTTCAATAATGAAAAGTACAAGCAAATAGTTGAAATAGCTATGATTTATACATTATAATCAGGAAAAGCTGATATTGCAATGGAAGAACTTGAAATTGATTGTTAATCTTTACTTAGTCTTAATGTACCCTTTTACAAGAGGTATGTTGATGATGTTTTTATGGTCATTACTAAACAAAAACTTTTAGAAGTTTTAAATATTTTTTTAATAGTTATGATTCGGACCTTGAATTCACATATAAAAAAGAAATAAACTACAGACTTAATTTTTTAGATTCTTATGTTACTATAGAAAATAATGAAACTCTTCTGACAAATTGGTAACACAAAAATACTCGGTCTGGTTGATACTTACATTATTTATCACAACTTCCATGGTCTCAAAAAAAGGGGATGATTTTTGAAAATATAGACATGGTAATTAAATTATCTTTCTTACAATTTAGAAAACAAAACATTAAATCTTCATAACAAATTTTAGTTAATAATGGCTATTCACTTAATTTGATTAATAGATTAATTACAATAAGAATTGACAATATTTATAATTTAACTAATCAAAAAAAAAAATTAAACTTCAAAGCAGATAAAATAGCTACAATACTTATTTAAAAAGGCATTAAATATTTTCCGTAAACGAAATATTGTTTACTGTTTTGACTGTTTAAACTGTGGTATGTGAAAACTAATTTTAATTTACGATTTTATTTATAACGGATTTTTAAATTTTGCGCCTTAGTATCAATGTCCATCTTTTTTGACTTTAAAAATATACAAATTGACTTTTAATGAATGACTTTGTAAACACTTGTTGAAGTTTGACAGTTGAAAGACAACTTGTAATCGCTTTTTTGCTTCTTTGAATTTTTTTGTATATTTATCAAAAATGTGAATTTAGTGAATTATTCAATTTTTTTTTGGTTCATTTAAAATCACAATGATGTGTGCATTTAATGGATTTGGTAAGTTTCTGGTTGTTTTGTAATTGTGATCTCTTTTTTGCGTTTTATAATTCTACCTTACATCAACAACAAATTTTTCTCTTTTTTGTCTTCCTTCTGACATAATTTTATTTTGCTTTGATTTTACAGTGATAGTAATGGCTACCAATGTCAGCCTTAGTATACAAATTATAATTCACTTATTTATTGAATTGATATTCTGGATATTGAATTACATTCTTTTGATGAAGGATGATCTATTAAGATCCAATTCACTCAAATTACCAGCTCTTTCATTTGTCACTTCAATTAATCTCAGGTAATAATTTGATTGCTACATTTGTGTTTTACGACTGTTAAATTATTTATTTATTTTTCTTTATGCTTAAATTTTTAACTTATATTTTTGTTCGTTTGTCATTTTTGCTGATATGAATATTTATCTTATATCGAATGTATTAGATTTTTC
>JAUELO010000179.1:35587564-35600440 GCA_032357855.1 Amphibolips quercusostensackenii | reverse complement strand
AAGTAAAATGAAAGGCTTTCTGGTTACCATAGTGAAATATTTTTCTGTTGATATCCATTCGTCTATAGAGCATTATTAAATTCTCGCTCCTCTTTCATCTCTGACATTTCACACTTGTCCCGCTGTGCTTCGCTTCTCTATTTTCTTCCTTCTTTCATTATCTCTGGACTGCTCTCTTGCAACCCTTTGTTCAAGAGAAGGTGCTGCATGCATTCGAAAATTCAGAAACTCTCTCAACGTGTTAGTAGAGCGAACGCGAAAGGCTCGGTGAGCGAACAAGGAAAATTATCATCAGCTGAAGTAATAACATTTAAGAAAAAGCATGTGAAGGAGAGGAGAAAAAGAAAAAATAGTACTTGCATTTTCAGCCAAACAGTTTAATTTCAAAGGCAAAAAACCGATTTTTTAAAACGTAGTAAAATTTTGAATCTGAGGAGTTGGATTTTTTTTAAGTTCATTTGCAGCCAGTTGAGATGAATTTTGAACCAAACAGTTCAACTTTCGACCGAAAAAGATGAATTTAGCAAAACAGTTGGACCTTTAACAATATAATTAAACTGTTTAAAAGTTGATTTTTGAAAAAAATAAAATAAATTATCAACCAGTTGAATTCAACGAAGAAAGACGAATTTGTAACAAAATAGTTGAATTCTCTACCAAAGGGATGAATTTACAACAAACAAAATTAATTTTCTAACGAATCACACTGAATTTGCAACCAAATAGTTCAGTTTTTAAGATAATAAGTTAAATCATTTAGAACTCAGTTGTCTTTTAAGCCAGAAAAAAAATTTTCAATAAGAAAGTTAATGTTCAATTAGGAACGATAAACTTTTGTCGAAATAGTTGAATTTTCGAAGACTGAAAAAAAATTAGCAAGAAAACATGCAATCATTAATATTTTAACAAAAAAATAATTTAATATTAGATAAAAAAACAATTGAATTAAACCAAAACTGATTTATTTTCAACCTAGAATTTGGAAAGAAATAGGATAAATTTATCACCAATAATGGTTATTTTCTACCAAAAAAGACTAACTTTTAGCAAAATACCTTAATTATTAACAAAAAAACATCAACTAAAAAAAAATTAATTTGTACCCAAATAGAGCAATTTTTCACAAAATAGTTAACTTTTCATGCTACAAGGTCGAAAATTTGAGAAAAAACTTGACTTGATTCTTAACAAAATAGTGGTATTTTTTAACAAAATGATGAATTTTCAACTAAAAAAATTATTTTTTTAATCAAGTTGACAAATTTAAAAAAAAAAATGCAAAAAAAGTTGAATACTTAACTTATAACGAAAAAATTCGCAACCAAAAAAAGTAGAGCTACATTTTCAGATAAAAAAATTAATTTAAAGAAACCGATTTTCAACAAAATAATTTAATTTCTAAATAAATAGTTTCATTTTTGACTAAACAATGTCATTTTCAACCAAAGTAGTTGAATTTTGAACCGAAAATATGAATTTTTAACAAAATGGATTCTCGATGAAACATGAAGTTGTAAATATTTCAATTTTAAATAAAAATCAGCTGAATTAAAAAAAGACGACTTTTTGCCAAAATTCATGAATTCTAAACCGAAAATAGGCGATTTTTGAATTAAAATATCAATTTCAAAGAAAAAATGAAAATTTCACATTTTCAGGAAAAAAATGAATTCTTAAAAAAAAATTCGCAACAAAATGGTTAAATATTTGAACAAAGAAAGGAATTTATATCTTAATGAATCTTCATAAAAATAATTAATGTTTAAAAAAAGATTTCAACACTCAACCAAAGAATTAAATTGTTGATTTTTTTTTGTTCCAGATGAATTATTAACAAAATACATGAATTTTCAATCAAAAAACGTAAAGTTCAAACAAAAAAAAAATTGTCATTCAAAAATGGAAGAGTCAAGTTTTTAGTGAAAAAATTAATTTTTAATTAAAAATGAAAAGAGTTTTTAAAACAGTGGTTCAATCTTAAAGCAAAAAAGGTGAATTTAAACAAATTTCTACAAAAAAGAATTTTCAACAAAACAGATCACTTTTCAAGCTGAAATGTCGAATGATTTATAAAACGGTTGACTTTTGATCTAGAAAAAAAAGAATTTTCCAAAACAACTTCAATATTCAATCAGGAAAAATAAACTTTGAAAAAAAGCTGAGTTTTCAACTAAAAAAGTTCAATTTTAAACCAAAAATGCAAACGCTAAGTTTTCAGTTCAAGAAACGAATTTTTAAAAATGAAAATAAAACAATTTTAACATGTCTTATTTGACTAAAAACAAAGAACTAAGAAAAAGTGGAATTCTTAAGCAAAATGATGAATTCTTAACGAAGAAAAATAATTTTTTTACCTGAATAGACAAATTTTCAACAAAAGACATTTAAACAAATATCTAAATATTTAACCTATAAAGGAAAAATTTGTAACCAAAAATAGTACAGTTGCATTTTTAAATATAAAAATTAAATTAAAAAGCGAATTTGCAACAAAATAATTAAATTTATTTTGAAGTATTTTTATTTTTGACTAATAAATTTAATTTTCTACCAAAGAAGTTGAATTTTCAACTAAAATTATGAATTTTTAATAAAAAATTCAATTCACAAACAAATAGTTGAATTTTCAACTAAAATGAATTCTGAATAAAACATGTAATAGTGAATATTGCAATTTAAAGTAAAAACCAGCTGAATTCGAACAAAAAAGACGAATTGTCAACAAAATTTAAGAATTTTCAACCAGAAAAGATCAATTTTCAATTTGAAATATTGATTTCATTCTGAAAATAAAATTTTTACATTTTCAGTGAACAAAAAAAAATTGATTCTCAAAAAAAAAAATTTAGCAAAATAGTTTAATATTTAAGTGAAGAGAGGAATTTTTATCTGACTTGATGAATCTTTATAAAAATAATTAATTTTTAAGAAAAGATTTTCACACTTGATAAAAGCGTTGATTTTTCAACTGTTTTCAGGTCCAGATAAATTTTTAACAAAATACATGCAGTTGCAATTAAAAAAAAATAAAATTATAACTAAAAAATATACATTTTCATCAAAAAATAGAATAGTTGAATTTTTAGTTAGAAAAAATTAATTTTAAAGAAAGAAATTGGATGAGTTTTCAACAAAATAGTTAAATGTCCAAGGGAAAAGAGGTGAAAATTAGAAAAATTAAAAAAAAAAGTTTTAACAAAGCAGATCACTTTTCAAGCTGAAAATTAGAATATTTTAGAAAACAGTTGACTTAATCCAGAAAAATTTTTTTTTTAACAAAAACGTTAATGTTTAATCAGAAAAGATGAGCTATCAATAAAAAAGTAAAGTTTTTAACGACAAAAGATCAATCTTTAACAAAAAATGGAAATACTTAATTTTTAGTTTAAAAATCGAATTTTCAAGAAAAAAAAAGAATTTCAGCCAGTTAAATTTAACTAAAAACATAAAATTTTTTTAAAAATTTGGATATTTTCAACCCAAATTATGTCTTTTTAACAAACAAAAATAACTTTTGTACCGAAATAGACGAATTTTTAACAAAAAAGACTCTAACAAATAGCTGAATACTCAACTTACATAGAAAAAATTTGCAGCCAACAATAATATAGTAACATTTTTAGATAAAAAAAATATTCAGAAAAAGGAAATTTGCAACAGAATGTTTAAATTGTTAAATAAATAGTTTTATTTTTGACCAAATAATTTAATTTTATACCAAAGTAGTTGAATTTTTAACCAAAAATATGAATTTTTAACTAAAATTAATTTTTAACAAAACATGTGATAGTAAATCAAAAAAGGCTGGTTTTTAACAAAACGTATGAATTCTTAACCAGGAAAGATCAATTTTCAATTCAGAGTATCGATTTTAAACTAAAACTGAAATTTTTTAATTTTCATTAGAGAAAATTAATTTTTTTTAAATCTTGGCAAAATAGTTATATATTTTAGCAAAGAGAGGAATTTTCATCTAACTTGATAAATCTTCATAAGAATAATTAATTTTCAAGAAAAGATTCCAACATACAACCAAAGCGTTTAATTTTTAACTTTTTTTAGTTTCAGATGAATTTTCAGCCAAATTCATAAACTTGCAATTAGAAAAAAGATGAATTTTAAACTAAAAAATAAAAAATTGTATCCAAAAGTAAAATAGTTTAATTTTTAGTTAAAAATTAATTTGAAATCAAAAATTAAAAAAGTTTTCTACAAAATAATTAAATTTTTTAACAAAAAATGGCAACGCTGAATTTTTAGTTCAAAACCCGAAATTTTAACAATAAAAACAAAACCATTTGTAAGCAGATAAATTTGACTATAAAAAAAAATTTCAAAAAAATAGGTATTCTTAACAAAAGTTATAAATTTTCAACAAATATAAATAATTTTTTTACTTAAATAGACGAATTTTTAACAAAAGACATTCTAACAAATAGCTAAATACACATCTTATATAGGAAAAGTTTGCAACAAAAAATAGTGCAGCTACATTTTCAGATAAAAGAAAAATAAGTAAAATAAGCGAATTGGCAACAAAATAATTACATTTTTAAAGTAATATAATTTGACCAAAAAGTTTAATTTTTTATCAAAGTAGTCGAATTTTCAAACAAAAATATAAATTACAATAATAAATTGAATTTATGACCAAATAATTGACTTTTTAACTAAAATAAATTTTTAGCGAAAACTGTAATAGTGAATACTTAAAGAAAAAAGATTTTATTTGTAAATAAAAATTAGTTGAATTTATTCAAAAAGACGAATGTTTAACAAAATTAATGAATTCTCAAACAGATAGCATCAATTTTCAATTTAAAATATCTTTTCGAAACCGAAAGTGAAATTTTTACATTTTCAGTGCAGAAAATTAATCCCCAACAAAAAAAATGCTTAGCAAAATAGTTACATTTTTAACTAAAAAAGAGGAATTTTCATCTAAAATAATAAATCTTCATAAAAAAATTCATTTTCAAAAAAAGATTGCAGCATTCAACCAAAGCGTTGAATTTTCAACATTTTTTAGTTTGAGATGAATTATGGACAAAAATCATGAATTTGCTACTAAAAAAGATGCATTTTTAACTAAAAATGATCAATTTTCATCTATAAATGTAGTTGCTAAATTTCTAGTGAAAATTTTATTTTCAACCAAAAATAACACGAATTTTCAACGACATATTTAAATTTTCAACCACATAGTATTATTTTTAACCAAATTAGATTAATTCCAAACCATACACAAAATTGCAGACTTCCCAACGAAGAAAAATAACTTTTAACCAAGAATAGTTGGACTTTCTTATTAGTATTTGATAATTTAGTTCAAAATCAAACGAAAAATCAAAACAAAAAACAAAATAAAACAAGAAAGTTTTCTCGAAAACAGGAAAAAAAATAAGACATCTTTACAAAAAGGGGAAAAAAGTCCATGCACGGACCCTAATCTATTAAGTTAATCTTCCATCTAAGTTAACCTTTGAATTATATCAATTTCTCAAATAAAAAAATATTTAATGAATTAAACAAAAAATATTGTCATACTAGGATAACTGGTACTATGATTAAAGATTTAAGAAAGGTTTTCTATTTAAAATTTTGTAGAAAATACTGTAAGCGTCAAATGGAATTTTAAAATACACAGATGGATACACGGTTTTGTAAAGATAGAAAATTACCAGAGTAAGATAAGCGTTAAATGTAACGAATGACTTATATTTACAGAAAAAAACAATAACTAAAATAACAATCCTTGGCTGAAACAATTCAGTAATTAGCATAGGCCAATGACTGTATGATTATTCACTGAAATGTGGTGAAATGCAATTATTGGCCGCATCAGCTTATAGATTACTGATTTTAAAGCACAAGCCTCTAAATTATACAATGATTCGCCTAAACCAAAAACTGTTTTTCACTGCATTTTGATCATCATTCGTATGACAAAGTAAAAAAAAATAATATACATAGTCTATAAAAGTTTTAAGCAATTTTGAATGAATTTTTGCAAAAATATTAGTAATTTCCTTTTCAGATATTGTGGACAATCATTGTTCCCACCACTTTATTTACGACAACAGTAATTGGATACCTATTTATCGACATACATACATAATGTTAAGATTAGAATAATACTGTCGTCTATCCTAATTAATTAAATTCAATTAAAATCAAAACATTCTAAGTTAAATTTATCGTAACTATTGAAAAGATAATAATTTTTAACATGCAGACATTCCTCAACAGCTTTTCGTTTAAATTCCTTGCCTATTCAGGATCACCAGTTCTTTCAGTAACTTAACTATTTAAAACTTCGGAAATTTTCGCGCTTCCTTATACTATTTATTAGCAGTTTGCCTGAGTATACTTTCATATGATCATAATTAAATGAGATGGCCAGTCACTAGGGGTGGCCAGCCATTGTACTGATTACCCAAGTGCAATAAAGTCCTATAAAAAAACAACATATTGAAATAAATGATGAAAGTTTGCGATAAAGAAAAGAGTGGATAAAAGTTTTAATAACGAAGACTTTTAATCTGCCTGGGCGTGAAGCAGGTGAAGCAGGTGAATGGATCATCAATCTCACACGAATACGAACATGCAAATATGCAGAACGATTACCTTGTTAGTACCGACAGCAGATGCACGTGCATAATCCTCGATTCTATGAAGAAGCGAACGCGCAAGGGAGTTTCCGGCAATAACCGGAAGCAGATTGTTCGATAATCCGATGCGACAGCGAGTTAAGTGGTTCAGGATTGTCCGAACGCTTCATCGGATAGACGGTTCTGGTTTGCTGGAAATGCTTAGTCAGTCCACACAACTCATGATATTCGAGAGTAGATATCAATTATACTCTATAAATTTATCTTCATAGTTTGAGGAATATATTTTCAGTTCAGAAAAACTATATTATGTAATTTGATGTAATAATTTACGAAATGTCTCAAATGTCGCAAATTCGGGACGACTAGCTCATCCCCTTTTCCAGGTCCCCCAATTTTTCGGAACGACTAGACACAGCCAATAATTCATCATTAAAAAGTATCCGTACTGATGCAGTTCAGCATATTTGCATTTTATGAATTACAGAGTCCGACAAAGCTTGTACGCAGGGCCGGGATCAAGTGACTCCGCAGGATTTTTAAGTCCAAAAGCAAATTCTTTGTGCAAATTTTTTCTATATCAGAATTTCGAAATATCCTTACTTAGAATTGAAAATATGGCCATTTTCAGACTTATTTGAAACAATATAATACGAGCAGTGGCTTCTTCCTTCAAATTGCTTACGTCATCGTTCAGTAATCCTTTTTACCTTTTATTTTCAATTTAAGTCATACTAAACTGATTTTTTTTCTCTAAGATATGTCACTTCAACCCTTGTGTGCACAACCGGAGGCTCTAGTGCCCACCACGGCACATTTTTGTATATAAGTGAAATAAAAATCTAAATTTTGTTTAGAGCCTATGAATCGTCATTATTTAGCTCAATTAAAAGAAAATGGTGTATTCAGAACTTTAAGTAGTTTTTGAGGGTTGTTTAATATTATTATGGGGTTGACAATATAACTTGGGGGTTTCTTAATGTAACTTGTGTTATTATTTTAAATTGAAATTTTTTTGTTGTTTGTTCTGCATGAAGGAACTTTGGAATTTTTCGTTAAAAGTGTTGGGGATAGATATTGGTGGTTTTTAAATATTATTATGGTTTCAAAAATAAAACTTGGGCTTTTCTAAAGGTAACTCGTGTAATTGTTGTATATTAAACAATTTATCAAGCATTTTGGGTGATCGTTCCGATGGGATTTTTTTTGAACTATAAGACAATTTTAACTTTTGGACTTTTGTGAGTACACATATAGCTGTGCGGTCATTAAAGTGCAAAAATTAAAATTGTCATATCTTTCAAAAAGAAAATCCGAACGAGACGATCGAAAGTGCATTTTAAGAGTAAAAAGTAGTTCTATTAGATAACCTTAGTAAAAATGTGTCAGATCTTTTTTGTGCTGTTACTATAAAGTACCCAAATTATCCAAAATGGCCATTTTTGTATGATTGTTTATGACTATCTTCTCCTAAATTGATGCTAGGTAGTTGTAATTCAAAACAAAACTTTAACAAGTAATTTAAGGACCTAGTCCTCTCACCTACTCCCTTATATTCCATTTTATGTTTTTGTTTCTTGTGTGAGATAGCTTTTATGTTTGAATCTTTTTTTTTAACATTCAAAAAACTGTAAGAAAAATCCACCTTAGACAATACAATACTGTTAAAAAAAGAATTATTTTTGATGTTCTCTTATTATTTGTTCATAACTACGAAGTCAAAACAAAAATAAAGATTTCATAAAAAAGCCGCTTTTTAGCATTACACTATGAAAAGACAGTTATAAGCAATAAGCAATTCTTTATATAAGAATTTTTGTTAATTTGTGTTAACTATTACCTGACTAAATAAGAATTGTACAAAAATGTATCAGTTCAGAAAGAACCGCAATTTTTTATCAGTTATCTCAGAGATTATAGATTTATTACTCTACTAAGTAAAAAAAAGTGTCTACAGAGATAAGCATTTTATAAGAAGCTTTAAGCGTCTAGAATTAATAAATAAAAAGATAGTTATAAGCAATGATAATTTGCTTAAATGATTATATTTGTTAAATTAAATTAAACAAGAAGCTGTTCACTGAGATTTCATCTGACTCCCGACTTACGGAAGTCCCTGTGGCGGTCAGTGGGAATATCTGTGCAGTCGATTGGTTAGTCCCAGTTAGTCTCAGTCTCAAGAAGTCCTTCTCCAGCCGGCCGGCGCGGCGATATCCCTGTCGAGAATACTCGTAACTCTTTTGCGAATACTCGGGAGATCTGTTTCAACTGTATGCACGAGATGCGGGTCGACCACAAAAGTGATATTTGTTTGCTTAAAATAATTCGCAAATATTTAAACAATTAATAATCACTTACTTGCACCTTTTCATAGGAAAGGTGGAGAAAAGTCTAGTGTAGTTTTTTTCGAATCTCTTACACTATGTTCCTTATTATTTAGTATTCCCTTATCTCAAGAACGCATACCCTATATTGTTTAAATAATTTAATGTAATTGCTCTAAGAAAAGTATAGTCGTTTTTTTCTTAAATTTTTGTCTCCGTTCTGTTTTATTTATATGTATACATACTTTAGAAAAGATCTACGTGGAAATTATTTTCAATTCACAGATTTCATTATTATACAGGGTGTTTTAGACTCAAGTGTCCGGACTTATATAGCTGTATAAAAATTTAAAAAATGAATCGACAATTTTTTTCCAAAAATCAGTTAAAGTTTTAGTTTTTGAGTTATTAAGTATTTTAGTTGGACCAATCAGGAGCGCAATACGCGTACACGAGCGGTAGTTTAACGTAGTGTTGCGACTGTCGCGAACCCCACCTCGGCGTCCGCCTCATCAACTCTAGGTGGGACTCCTACTCACGTACACGTATTGCGCTCCAGATTGGTCTAGCTTATATACTTAATAACTCAAAAACTAAGACTTTAACTGATTTTTCGAAAAGGAATTTTCGATTAATTTTTTTAATTATTATATAGCTATATAAGTCCGGACACTTGAGTCTCGGACACCCTGTATACGTGGATGATTTTGAGAAATAAGGACTATACTTAGAGCATTTGAATTTAATTGTTTAAGCAAATTATTATTGTTGGAACAGTTATACGGTATACGTTCTACGATAAGAAAATACTAAATAATAAGCGGCATAGTGTAAGAGATTGGAAAAACAAGACTTTTTTTCACCTTTCTTGTGAAAGACGCAAGTAAGTGATTATTAATTGTTTATATAATTGCTACATAATTTTGAAAAAAATTTTACCCCCAACATTCTATAATTATCTTATTAATTGCGAAAAATAATAACTTTTCACGTTTTACAGGAAAAAAAATTGTTTGAACAAATGAAAATTGTTTGAATAATTACCAAATATCCTTAAAAATATATAACTCTTAAAATTCTTTAATTGTGTCATTAATACAAAAAATAATAACCTTTTACGATTTCAAGTTGAAAAAATCATTTAAATGAATGAAAATTATTTAAATAATTTCAAAATATGTTAAAGAAAAAGTACTACTTTTGACATTCATTAACCTAATATAATTTATCCCGAAAGATGATAACTTTTCACGACTTACAAGAGAAAAAAATTGTTTAAATAAATAATAATTGTTTAAACAATGGAAAAATGTTTGAGACATTACAAAATATGTGAATCAAGAAGTAATTCTCTAAAAATTCATTAACTTTGTATCATTTATCCCGCAAGATGATAACTTTTCACGACTTACATGCAAAAAAAATCTGGCCGCTGCGCGAGCAAATTCTCATCGTGCGCTTCGCGCACGGCTCGCAAGTTTGAGCGCACCTGGGGCGCGCGAGTGTTGGTTTTCGCGCTTCGCGCTCGATAATATATTCATCTCACGCTACGCGCTCGATCTTTGTAATCCCCCACATTTTTGCACAGACCTTATAAAATTAAAGTTCAAAGCCTCTAGAACTGTAATTTAGTGATTGGCAATTCTCTTTTGCTAAAGCTCCTTCGGCTTTAACGAACACATTCTCATCACGTATCTCGTGCTTCACACTTGATTTTGGCCAAAATGTGAACTTTGCTACATTATCTTCAACGCAATAATATCAAATGAATATTACATGTATTTTTGTACCTCGGACTGAAATTGCTTATTTAAATATTGCAAAATAAATTAAAAACTTTATTTATCATGATTACCTTAATACTTATTTTTTATTTTGCATTAATTTTATTCTCAGCTACCCTAAAAAATGCATCATTTTAATGAATTTATATTATTGACATTCATAACAGGCATTGTATTAAAACATACGTATTTTTATTGTCTTGTTTTTATAGTCAAAAAAGTGCGCATCCTGTAAAAAAAGAAATTTTGTTATTAAACATTTAATTGCAACTTGTTTTGTATTTTCATAAATTTAATTTGTTAATTTTCAATGTTATTTTTTCTGATTTAAACTGAAAATACGCATCCTAGCGTAAAGTAGTTTTAATCAAATTTGTTTATATGATTTACGCGAAAAATTTTGCCAAATAAAATGTTATTGTAGCTTGTGTCGTTTTTCTAAAAAGTTGATTTCTTTATTTTAAATATAATTTTATAATAAGAGTTTATAAAAAATTTGTGGATCTTTTTTGATTAAACAACTTTTATCTTTTTATTTTTATTCGTCTCTTGTGTCGTTTGTCTACAAATTTAATTTTTTTATTTTTAATCCTATTTTTTACGACTAGAAAAAAATCTACTTGCACTATTGAAAATTTATTAATAATGAATTTTTATATCCTTTTTCGGTCAAAATTTTTTACCTATTAATTTGTTTTGAAACCTTATGTCGCTTATCAAAAAATTTAATTTTGTTATTTTTAATGCTATTTTTTACGATTACATAAAATATCACACGTCCTATAAAAAAATTATTGATAGAAAATTTGTAGCCCTTTTTTTGACGAGCAAAGTTAGCCTCTACATTTTTTATAGCTTGTGTCGTTTGTCCAAAAATTAAGTTTTTTATTTTATTTTTAAGGATTAAAACCAAAACTACGCGTTCCATGAAAAATCATTAATAACAAATTTATAGCTATTTTTTGGCTAAGCAACTATACTTTATTATTTTTTCGTAGTTTGTGTTGTTTGTCCAAAAATATGATTTTTTATTTACGATGTTTTTATTACAAATAAATTAAAAACTACGCATCCTATAAAAAAATAATTCGTAACAAATTTGTGGATCACATTTAGAGCACAATTTTTGTTCATTGATTTTTTTGTATCTTGCACAGTTTGACCGCAAAATGGCATTTTTGATTTTTCATTGTTTTTTTAGCGATCAAAATTTAGATTTTCGATTTCTTATAAGAATTCAGAAAGTTGTTATGATAATCTTGTAAGACTTTCGAAAAGAAACGTTTTCCTTTTTTGACTTTTTTTATCGTGCGTTGTTCGCCTTAAAATGTTTATTTTCATTTGTTTTTTTATGGGTTTCAAAAATGCTATAACTTTGATAATTTTTTTTTCATTGAAAAAACTAGTAAGGGTGAATTGTTCAACTTTCCGTATAATACGAATAACCGTACATAGAATTAGTTTTTTTAAGAAAAAAATGGTCTCAAAAAGTTTACAAATGCTTTTTTTGGATTTTGACTCAAAGTAGCTGGTAAACGAAACTGATCTTTATTTTTGGTCCCTCAAACTGTGTGCCAAAGCAGAAACCAATGCGACTAGTCTTTCGAAAGGTATCCGGTATAAAGACGACGATGACGACAACGACAACAACGACGACAGACAGACAACGGCGTAAAAATTATTTTTTCTGACTTAGTGGTCTCGAAACGTGTGGATTAAAAAAAATCCACGATATTCAGTTTTCACATAAAAATAATAACTCTTTACTATGATGAGAATGTAAAATTTTTTTAAAGAAATAATACTCATCTTAAAAAATTTCAAAGTATTATATACTTACCAATTAAAAATAATTCATGTTGAAAAAATTTCTGAAAAATACCGTTTCATAGAAAACTGCTATTTTGCATTTTTTGGGACATCTGCTGGGCACAATGAATGGGCATTTAAGTGGGGGGGAGGGGAAGGTTCAAAATTGAAATATATTCAGTTAAAATTATTTCTTGAAAATTCCTTAATAGGTGACTATACTTTAATTCACCAAAAGTTTATTGAATCCCCATTTTTCCGAAAATCGAGCTTTTTCTATTAAAAACCCCATGTTAATTTCCAAAGCCCGAAGCGCGGCTAAACTTAAAAAAAATGGATTTTCTTTTT
>JAUELO010000179.1:35549983-35563569 GCA_032357855.1 Amphibolips quercusostensackenii | reverse complement strand
GCGCGAAGCGCGCGATGAGAATGTTGCCGCCAGAGAGGCAGATTTTTCATTCATTATTCAATATTTTTTGTGCAAAAGTTTTAATTTTCGATTTATTTTTAAAATTTGAAAATTTGATGCAATAATCTTGTAGGGCTTTTAAAAAGAAACGTTTTTCTCCTCCTGACGTTTTTTCATATCATGCGTTGTTTGGCTCAAAATTTGCTTTTTATTTTGTTTTTCAAAATTTTGAAAATACTATAAATCCTATAATTTTCTTTTTATCAAAAAAAGTTAAAAGGATAAATTGTTTATCTTTTTAAGCACTATTCATAACAGTGAATAAAATTTTCAAATTTCAAAAAACGTGTTCTAAAAAATTTTCAAAATGTGCTCACATTTTACATTTCCATCCAAAATGGCTGGCTAACGAACTTGACCTTCAGTTTTTGACACTCAAAGCGTGTATCAAAGGCCAATCTAATAGATGAATTTTTTCAAAAGTTATCGTGCTCACAGACATACAGACAGACCGACGGACAGACAGACAGACATACACATTCGTAAAAACCTGTTTTTCGGGTTCAGGGGGTCTCAAAACGTGGACATTTGACAAAAATCGGGGGGGTCAAATTTTACACAAATCTAATACCTTCTCATTCTGTGATGAGAATGTAAAAATTCTGTCTCATTTGGATATGATGAATCTAATCTTTTTTGAAGAGCTCAGAAGGAATTTACATCTGCTCTTTCCCAGTCGATTCCACCATCGACAAATCCCCGAAGATGGAAACTCGAGAGAGGTTTAATCCCACGGTAAGCAGACGCAGGAAGTCGAGCTGCGGAAATCTAAATTACGTCCTTAGTAATGTGGTATGAATCCGAGGAAGGATAGAAGGCAAAAGAGAAAATTGATTTCGTGACGCGAGATGGTGGGATTCAACATTTTAATAACACACTCACAGCAAAGCCACATGGTTTTGTCGCCAGGAACACCAGGGTGGTGATGGCTTTTGGGGATGGGGTCGGGGTAACGTGAGCCGCGGCGTGGCGTCGCGTCGTTCCGCTTCGAAGCCCATGTTACTCGAGGCAGAAACCAGGAAGCGAACTGGTACCGAGCTCGCCGAGCGCATTAGCAAAATTTCGGTCCCGCGAAACGCGAGCTTCCTGCTGAAATGAGCTTTCTATGCTAAGCAGAGCTTTTTTCCAGCCAAGCCTACTCTCTCTTCCTAATCGATGCTAGTCTCTTTTTTCAACCTGACCTCCACTCGCTTTATTAAATATTGCAACGGATGCCATCTAAATATTGATGAAAATGCTCCCTTTTTTAAAAAATTATTCAAAGTAGGCGCCGAGCGCTTACAAAAAGAGGGTTCGTAGCCTATTAGGACATTAATTGAGTCGTTCAAATCTCTCCACACCTCCCTTCGTTCTCCTACTTTTCCCTTCTCTACTTCCCCTCCACCTACCAACCCTGCTACCCCTTTACTACTCAACCTCACTTCCCCATTATACCTTCCCACCTCGCTTACCCTCATTTTTCCTACATACTCTCTCACAGACAACCCCTTTTCACAAAACTTATTTCTAATACCGATTCGATATTCTAAATTTTGACACTGATACCGTTTTTTAGTGAGAAGCATTGCAAATTTTCAGAAACCACTTTTAACATAAGGCCATTTTTGGTAAGACAGGACAGAAGGAAAAAAAATCCAGGCAATTCAGTGTCAGCAAAGAGTCCTCGATAATCAGACAAAAATAGCAAGAACAACTATAAAGAATATTCAAAAAGATAATAAGCAAAAATAAAATGAAGAAAAATCTAGTATAAGTTGGTAATTCTATATTAGACCCGGCAGTGAGGAAAACGAAGATAATTCAAAAAAAAATTCAGGACTCAAAAGGGCTATATCTACATTTGTATTGCATCGTAGATAAATACGTTTTTAATCAGATAAGGCAGAAGTGAACAAAAACGGGATTCAAATGTGAGTAGTAACAGGTGGGTATAGTCAGACATAAATAGAAAAATAGCTGTTTACAAAATTTAAGACTCGTCTTCTATTCCAAAGGAATTTCAAAACAAAGTGTGATAAAAAAATCAATTAAAAGATGACGAAAAACCTTAAATAAGTAGCTAAATCCATGCTTAGCATAAAATTCATAAAAACGACGCAAATTTATCCAAAAAATTTCGTGGTTCATTCCATAAGGATTTTTAAAAACATGTAACAGAAACAATGAACAAAAAAAATGTCGAAAAACCTATAATAAGTAGGTAAATCCATGTTAGGCTAAACATCCATAAAAAAGGACTATTTGACAAAAAGTTTTAAACAGAATTGATTATTTATTGCAGACCAAAGACATATTGGAGTAAAGCTAATATATAATTTACACAGTAGATAAATCCTTTTTTTAATCTAATGAAGTAGGAGCAAAGAAACCAGAAAGGGAATTTATATGTGAGTAGTAATAGGCATACATAAACAGACATAAGTAACAAAAACCTCTTTACACAATATTTAAGATTTGCTGTATTCTATTGCCAAGAAATATAAAAAATTATGATAAAAATAAGAAACAATTAAAAATGACGAAAAACCTTAAGTAACTTGGTAAATCCATGTTTGTCCCAAGAGTAAAAAAAACAACAAAAATTTAAAATATCCAAACAATTTTATACTTCATTCCATTACGATTTTAAAAAATGTGTAAAAATAAAAAAACAATGAAAAAATGGTGAAAAATGTACAATAAGTAGATAAATCCATGTTAGTCCGAACAGCCATAAAAATTAAGATAATTCCAAAAAATGTTCAGGACTCAATAGGAGTATTTAGGGAAAATTTCCAAGCAACAATTCGTTATTTATTCTAGACAAAGGAACAATTAGAGTCAAGTTACTATCTAGATTACGCAGTAGATAAATCCGTTTTTATTCAGATAAGGTAGGAGCAAAAAAACAGAAAGAGAATTCAAATGTGAGTAGTAAAATACATACATATACAGACCTATAGCCATAAGAACGAAAAAAATTTAAAACATCCACATAATTTGGTGTTCTATTACACACGGATTTCGAAAAATGTGTAAAAAAAACAATTAACAGTGGAAAAATGACGAAAAACCTACAATAAGTAGGTGAATTCATGTTAGGTCAATCAGCGATAAAAAAAAAGACAATTCCAAAAATTTTCAGGACTCAATAAGACTATTTGAAAAAGAGTTCGAAAAACGATTGATTATTTATTTCAGCTCAAAGACATATTAGAGTCGAGTTAATATCTGATTCACACAAGAAATAAATCGTTTTTTAATCAGTTGAGGTAGGAGCAAAGGAAACAGAAAGGGAATTTAAATGTAAGTAGTAACAGGCATAAATGGCTAGACATAAATAACAAAAACCTTTATTCACAACATTTAAGACTCGCTGGATTATATTCCAAAAAAATATAAAGAAAATATAATAAAAATAAGAAACAATGAAAAAATAACGAAAAACAGTTTTGTGTTTCACTCAATAAAGATTTCAGAAAATAAGTAAAAAAACGATAAACAATGAAAAAATGACGAAAAACCTCCAATACGTAGGTAAATCCATGCTAGGCCAAAACGCTATGAAAACAACGAAAATCTTATGAATAATCAGGACTCAAAATTACTATTTGACAAAAAATTCTAAAAACGGTTAATTATTTATTGCAGGCCAAACATAAATAGCCAGACATAAATACTAAAAATAACTATTCACAACATTTAAGTCTCGCTGTATCCTATTCCAAAGGTATTTCACAAAAAAAAGTGTAACAAAAATAAAAAAGAGTAAAAATTGACGAAAAATCTCAAATGAGTAGGTAAATCCATGTTTGTCCTAAAAGTGAAAAAACGACCAAAATTTAAAATATCCAGACAATTTTGTGTTTCACTTGATAAAGATTCTAGAAAATAATTAACAAAGACAATAAACAATAAAAAAAATTACGAAAGACCTGCAATACGTTGGTAAATCCATGCTGGGACAAAAAGCTATTAAAACGAAGCAAATTTTAAAAATGCTCAGGACAATTTGAGAAAAATGTTAAAAAACAATTGATTATTTATTGCAGACCAAAGACAAACTAGAGTCAAAAATAATAGCAAAGACAACTATTTACAGTATTTTGCACTCTCGTTATATTCTAGAGGATTTTTCAGGAAAAGTGTAATAAAAATAACAAATAATGAGAACATGAGGAAAAACCCCAAATATTGGGTAAATCCATGTTTGTTCAAACCATCATAGAAACGAAGATAATTAAAAATATTCTGGATAGTACCGGGTAAAGTTAACATTACTTCAAGTGACTCTAAATCTTCAGAAATTCCTTAAAATATTTATAAGCCACTTAAAATCCTGTGAAGCCCCTCGAAATCTTTGAAAAGAACTTTGAAAAACTTGTAAAATCCCTTTAAATATTTTAAACTATTTTGACAACCTAATTTTTTTATACTCTTTGGGATTCCCAGAAATCTCCCAAAATTTGAAATCTTTCAAAGCCACTTGAAACCTTAGAAAATTTTGTAATATCCCGTAAAATACCTTAAAATCTATTTTAAAAATTTATAAAATTTGATAAATGTCTCTATATCCTTTAAATATTTTTAAAATTGTTTAAAATTCATGAACATTGTTAAAATCCTTTCATATTCCATAAAATTTCGAAAGGTTCTTGCAAATGCTTAGAAAGTCTGGGAAGTATTTTGAAATCCTTTAAAGTTTTTCGCAATCCTTTTTAAAGTGCCGAAGAATTTTTTGAACTCCGTTGAAACCTGTAAAATCGTTATGGTATTCCGTGAAATACTTTAGAACCCATTGACAACGCCAAATCTTTCAAACTCTCGCAAAGTCCCCTTGAATGCATAAATATTCGGTGAAAATTTTTTTAACCTTTCACAAATTTTCAGTACGTAGAAGTTTTTTGAAAATACTTGATATCTTATTTTTAAATCCCTGGGACTTCCGGAAAATTCTTGTTTATCTATTCAATTAGTCCAAAATCCCTTGAAATTCCTCAAAATTTCTTAAAATCTGCTAAATTCACTTGAAATAAGTTTAAATACTTTGAAATACTTTAGAAGCAAATTTTTTTTGTTTTTCAAAAGCAAAAGATGTTCAGAAATTTTTGAAATCCTAATTTCTGTTGCACTCTCAAAATTACAAAAATCAATCCGTTTGTATTAAAGAATTAGAAGCAATAAATAATTTTTTTTTATTTAATGAAATTAATTTTCATTGTCTTTTCAAAATAGATTATTTATGACCTGCATTTGCAAGAACAATAATTTATTTTGCCACCCTGTTGACTAAAAATTGAATTGAAATTATATTGATAGTATATATAATTTTAAACATAATAAATGGACCAATTTCAAATCATTCAAAAGCTAATCAAGTGTTTAACAATAATGAGTGCAATATTTCCGAAAAATTTTGTTAGGATACTTTTTTTTACAGATTTGATGAATTTTGAAATATTTGAACATTTCTGTAACCCAGCGGATTTTAATCTTTTTTCTGATGATTTTTTGCTATTTGAATATTTAATTTCACGAGAATGAAAACGGATTTGAACTGATTAGAGACTTATGTCTCTATTACACAAATTTTTATTTTTACCAAAAACTGCACAATCATAAAATGGGATTTTTTACTGAGTCTGCTTTTTCCGAGCTTTCATCAGAGCTCGAACGAGACGTTTTTGCGTTGAAATAGCACTTTCTGTTGTTAGCAACTCCCGAGCGAAATACAAAACAAAAACGACGATCGCTTTAACTGAAGTATTTTTTAAAAATGAGGTGAATTAATTCTTTCGAATCCTATGTATTTTTGTGTATCGATTAGCACTGTAATAATTATTTTTTTAATTTTAATTCAAAGATATAACGAAAAATATTATATTTTTACCTAATTTGAGTTGCGCCCATATCTATATTTTCTGCGTTACAAAAAATTTTCTGCAAGGCTATGCTACCTATTTTATGAAGTTAGCTACTCTTCCAAGCAATAATCGCAGATACTGGAATAAAGTTTATTAACGTTTTTATATATTTAAAGAGTATATATATATATATATATATATATATAAATAAATAATAAGTATATCTTTTTTTGTAGGAAAAAGATATTTACAGACCAACTTCATTTATAAAATAGTTGACAAATCAGTGTCGAATTTATTAAAGTTCAAACTAAGCAGATAAATACGAGTCTAGTCAGACAAGACTGAAAACAAGGGTTTAAATAATAATTTGTAAAGTCGACTAATTTTTATTTTCAGGAATCTTTAACGGGGGACTACTTACTTCCGCACACCCAATTCCCCGTTATTTACCAGTTTATATTTAATTTTATGTATTATGATATCTTATATTATTCAAACAAAATAATAATAATAATGTAATTTTTGGTAACGAGTAAAATTAAATACAGTTAAATATACCATTGCTTCAGATATTTCAGGTGACGATTGTGGACCTCTTTAGCTAATTATTTAGAACATTTCTTTACACATAATATATCAAATTTAATACAATTTCGACGTCTTCGGTTAACATGACAGTTGTTATATGTAATAAACATATAATTGAATAATCATTTTGGGTATTCTTATTGATAAATAATTCTTTAATATAATTATTATTGTCTTTGGTATTGGTAATTAATTAATTGATAATTCTTTACAAGTAATCACAAAAAACTATTTTTAATCTCATTGTGGCAGTTCAATTATAATTTTACGTATTTATAACACACTTATTGTAAGTTTACTGAGTAATAGAATAGAAGGTATTTAGGTTTTTTGTAATAAATTTTTAAAAATTATTCGCTTATACCTAAGTTATTAAAAACAATATCTTAATTTTTGTCTGAAATTTTTAAAAATTTACATTTTTTACGATTTTTTCAAATCTTTGCAAGTTTTAAATTATTTTTTAATCTTTTCAAAACTTCTAAATATCACTTATGAATACTTGATTTTTTTTTTAAGTTTTGAATTTTGCAAAACTGACAAACTTTTTTTACAAGCGTCTTTTATATTCTTTTTCAAAATTTTAGGAAATCATTAAAAATGTTTTGTAATATTTTTCAATTTTCGCTTCAAATTTATTTTTTTTAATAAAAAATCCTATGAAATTTTTTCATGAATTATAGAAAAAACTGTTTCATTCCTTTGAAAGCTTTTAAAATTCTTGAAGCTTTTCTAAATTTTGTTGGGAAGTCTTAAAGAATACACATTTTGTTTAAATTTTTTTGAAATCGTTTCAACTTTTTAGTTATTTTTTTTTAATTGAATTGAATTTTTATTATAAACAAACTTTTTTTGAAACATTGCATTTTCAACCAAGTGGTTGAATTTTCAAGCCAAAAAGATAAATTTTTCAAAAGAAAGTTGAATTTGCACCCAAGAAAGATGATTTTCTTACTATAAAAATTTAATTTCAATCCGAAAGTACAAATTTTTAACCCAAAAAGACGATTTTTTTTCAGACAGTTAAATTTTTTATCCAAAAGGACGAACCTTCAATCCAAAAAGACGAACGTTAAAAAAAGGTTAATCTTGGATTTTTAATTTTCTGGCATACAGATGAATTTTCAACCAGAAAAGACGAATCTTGAACTACATGATACATATCTTCCAAAAAAATTAATTTTAAACAAGGTAGTCCAACTTCTAACCAAGTAGTTGAACTTTCAACTAAAAATATGAATTCTAAACGAAAAATGTAATAGCTGATATTTAACCTAAAAGAAGATTTTAATTTTACATCAAAAAGAGTTGTATTCATTCGAAAAGGTGAATTTTCAACAAAATAATCAAATTTTTGGTCAAAAAATTAATTTTCAGATAAAAGCTGATTTTCATCAAAACAGTTCAATTCTCAACTAAAAAAAAAATATATTTTTAACATATTCTATTGGATTTATTTTTAAAAGACTGAATTTTAGCAAATGAGTTGAATCCCTAAGACATACAATTAATTTTCAACCAGGCGATTACAGTTTAATCAAAAATCTAAAATTTGTATACCAGGAGAAGAATTTTCAAACATCTTTCAAACCAAGTCTAATTATTCCTGATATTGTGCCAAATCTTTTAGAATTAAGAAATGGCCTCAACATTTTCTGAACTTTTTTCAAATTGTTTGCATTTCTCTTTCAAAATTAATTTTCTAAAATAGACAATGATTTATCATTTTTCCAGCAAACTGAAGAACTTCCTTTATTCTTTTCTCAAAACCTTAAATAATTCTTCAAAATATCGGAATACCTAAATAACGTTTTAAACGATTTGATTCTTTTCTACAATATTTTTAAAAATTTTGCATCAATTTCTAAACCTTTTGAATATACTATAAAATTATCGAATTATTCCTAAAATCTTTTTAAATTTTGCTTGATTAGAAAAATTGGCTTAAAATCTTACGGATTTTCATTTCAAATTTTGAAAACCTCTTGAAATGTTTTGAAATATTTTCTAAAAATTAATTTATAATAGAAAATTATTTTTAATTCCCCACAAGTCTTAAGAAAATTGGTGTTTTTTCTTCAAACCTTTTTAAAATTATTATAAATTTAATAAAACTCAAGAAAACTTCTTTAAATTGAAGAACCTTTCTAACAGAGCTGCCAAGCACAAATACATAAGATCTGAAAGACCTGTCAGTTTAAAAAATTCGCCTGCAGTATGCGTGAAATCTAGAGCAAGTGTGTCACCGGAATATTCGTTAAAATGTGGAAGAAGGTCGCGATGAAAAAAGGCTTGAAGCTCTCAAGTTGAATACAGAAAGCGTAGGAGAGACGGAGGTTACATTTGAATAAAGTTGGAAAGAATGGTAGTGACTTGCTGAAAAGTCGAGAAGCCGAGGACTATGGAATTGAATGTGACAGTGGCAGAATGTCTAGATGCCTGCGTACTCTGTCTGTCAACTTTTCGTTTCAAGTTTCTAACTCATCGACGCTGAGTTCCTCAAGCCAACTCTAACGTGATGCTGTTGTATTTTTCTCCGCTGGTTTCACCAAGCGGTACCTATCGGAAAAATTGATCGAATCCACTTTCGGTATCGAGGACGATGACCTGCGCGAAAAACACGTTACATGTATGCGAGAGTGGACAACAAAAGTTATGCAGGACATGCCTCGTAAAAGCACTTCGATCAAATCAGGTTTGAAAAATTGGGTTTGGGTAACTGGTGTGGTTCTACCATTTCCGGTTATTTCGAGAAACACTAGAAATTATTCCAAATATTTTGGATTCGTGTGCTACTTTCAAAAGGACTATTTGCCTGAAGGTTTTAAAAACAACGGATTTTTACTAGACATCAGAGACAAATTATAGAAAAAATATTACCTAAATTACTTAGTAGATAAACCTATTTTTAGTACGACACAGCAGAAGCAAAAAATAACACCAAGGTAATTCGATGTAAGTACAAAATGAATACATAGCCAAGAAGAACTGCTATTTACAATATGTAAGATTTGTGTTGTATTTCATAAGGTGATCCAAAAAAAAGTATTATAGAAACAATAAACAAGAAAAAAATGACGAAACCCTGAGAATAAGAAGGTAAATCCATGTTGGTCTGGAGAGTCATAAAAACAAAAATATTTACAAAAATTTTCAGAGCTAAAGTAGACTATCTACCAAAAATTTTTCAAGTAATTGATAATTAATTGAAGGCAAAATATAAATTATACTAAAGGTAAATCAGAAAAACATAGATAATTAAAAAAATTTGAGGACTCAAGAGGATTATTTACAAATGACTTTTTAAAAACAACGTTTCATCATTATAAAATATTTTTTTATTAAAAAATATATTTCTGTTTGATCTTGAAATAAAAATTTATATTTCTTTTAATAAAATTTCTACTATTTCGTGGGAAATTAACATTTTTTACTTAAAAACTTAACTTTTTGCTTGAAAATGTATGTACTTTACGAAAAATTCGTCTTTTTTACAAAAAAATTGATCTTAATGTTTAAAAATTTCTTCTTTCATGAAAATTTCAACTACCTTATTTGAAGATTTAATGTTTTAGTTTAAAATTCATCAGTTCGGTTGAAAAACAATTTCTTTAACTTGAAATTCAACTTTTCCATTCTCAGTTAAAATTAATCTTTCCTATTTCATAATTAATGAATTTAAATGAAAGTTGGTCTTTTGAGTAGAAAATTCAACTATATTGTTAAAAGTACACCCATTTTGTTCAAAAGTCAATTTTTTACAGAAAATTATCTGCTTTGAAGGTTAATCTTTTTGTCTCAAAATAATTCTTCTTAGTTGAAAATTCAAGTATTGCAGTTAAATATTTATCATTTTAGTTAACAATTTATTTGTTAGGCTGGAAACAAAAGTAATCAGTTAAAAGTTAAAAACTCTTGTGTTAGAAATTATGTTAAGTTTGTATTTTAAATTTTTAATCATTCAAAATTATTTTTTAGTTGAAAATTCTTTTTTTTTGGTAGAAATCAATCTTCTTGGTTAAAAATTTATCTTCTGGGATAAAAATTAGATTATTTTATATAAATCTTCATTATCTTAGTTAAAAATTAAAGTTTCTGGTTTAAAATTCAACTATTTTAGTCAAAGATTTACAATTTTAGTTGAAATTGAATCACTTTGGTTTAAAATGTAACTCTTTCTTTTCAAGTAAGTTTCATTTGCTGCATTTATTTTTTAATACGAAAAATTTTACTTATTTTGCTTGAATATTAAAAATTGACGTCTGTTCTGAAAGTTGATCCTCTTGTCTAAAAATTTATCTCACCGGATAGAAACTCAAGTTTTCCAGTTGAATATTTATCATTTCAGTTGAAAATTTATTTGCTAGGTTGGATATAAAATAATTTAGGTCAAAGTTAAAATCTTTTGTTACAAATTATAATTTTATTGTTTAAAAAATCAACTATTTCAGTTGAAAATTGATTGCTTTTGTTGAAAACTAATATTTTTGGTTGAAAATTTAAGTATTCCCGGTAAAGATTCATCATTAAGATTGAAAATTCATGAGTTAGGTTAAAAATTACTTTTATTTACTAAAAATGTAACTATTCCATTTTCGGTTGATTGTTAATTTTTTTTTGTTCAAATTTTAACTATTTTGTAAAAAATTAGTCTTCTTTTATTGAATATTCAACGATTTTGTCAAGAATTTAGGTTTCTTTTTAAATTGTATTTTTTGGTAGAAAATTAATCTTGTTAGAAAATTCATGTTTGTCGTTGAAAATTCGAAAAAAACAGTTAAATATTTATCATTTTATTTGAGAATTATCTTTTCAGCTAGAAATTAAACTATTCTAATTGTAGTTTTTAAAAGAAAGTCTAATTTTTCCATTTTTGCTGGAAATTTATATTTTTCAGAAAAAAATTCAAGTATTTGTTTTGAAGTTTAGTTACTTTGAACTTTTTCGCTTGTTTTCTCAAAAAATGTTTTGAATAAACGTTATAAGTTAAAATAAATGTTTGAGTTTTGCGGCAAATATGAACTGTTTTGTAGATGATTAATCTTATTGGCTTCAAAATTCAACAATTTTTTTAAGATTAATGTATTTTCTTGAAAATTCATCTTTTTTTTTGGCAGAACATTAATCTTGTTGGTAAAAATTTTATTTTTTTTGTGAAAGTTTAACCATTTGGTTATAACTGGAACTACTTTATTAAAAATTAACTTTTTTTTACATTCACCTTTTTGTTTGAAAGCTTAACTCTTTTTTTGAAATTTTGTTTTTTATTTCATTAAATTGGATGCCAAAAAATCAATTGTTATATTTGTAAAAGAAGATATCACATTTATTTATTCGACTGCGCAAATAGAGGCGCAGATATATTTTCCCAGACCGGCCAGGACTTTCTGTAATACCAGCACGATATTTTTTACTTTTGGAACTTATAAAAATTCTTTTGAACCAAATCACGAATATTCACAATTTTTTTACAATTCGTCGTGGACTGAATTTGTCTACTTACTCAAATTTCATATATTAAGTACAAAACTTTTTTTCCTAGACTATTATCCAGAACTACTAGACTCGTTTGCACTCAGTATTGAAAAGTTTGAAATCTTTTATTAAAAGTTATTCAAGAACTCCAACATTTTGGTACTTGTCTAATACTCCTGGACTAATTGTACACTTTTCAAAGGACACATTTTTTCTGTGTATATTATAATATTATTAAATGAAAATGTTTTAATGAGATAAGGCAGAATCAAAGAAAAACAGAAAGGAAATAATAATAAAAATGACAAAGAATGAAAAAATGACAATAATCCTCAAATAAGTAGGTAAATCCACGTTTTGCCCGACAGTCATAAAAACGACGATAATTAAAAATATTCAGGACTGAAGATGACTATTTACCAAACAGTTTCAAAAACAACAGATTTTTCATTAGAGAACAACAAACATCATGAACCAATATTTATTCAAGTCGCGCAGTAGATAAATACATTTTTTGACAGGCATGCTTAGACAAACAGTTATAACGGGAACAACAATTTACAATATTTGATAATTGTGTTCAATCCCAAAGAGATTTCTGAAAAAAGTGTGATAAAAAAAACAATAAAGAAATAACGAAGAACCTCGAATTAGTCGGTAAATCCATGTTTGTCCCGACAGTAGGGTGGTCAAAAAATGCATTGGAAAATTTTTGTTCAAATTTGTATGCATATCGCCCAGAAACTTGTTCAAATTCACATAAAAATAACATATTTTTTTTGTTTTAAATAAAATTATATTTAAAGGGGGCGCAAATACCAAGAAGCTTAACACGTATTTCCTATAATAAAAAAGACGTTTTTGTACATTTGATACAGAATAGTCAATATTAGCTAAATCAAGATGAACCTGAACATTTCTCTCAAAAATTAGTCATAAAATATAAATAAAATATTTCTTTCTAGATATCATCCACATAAGTCGGTTTTATAGCGTCCCAAAAAAAACTCCATAAGTGAAAAACTGGGTTTTGCAAAGCTTTGGCGCTAATTATAATTTTTTGCGCTTTTTTTAATGCAAATTGTTTCTCATTTATTTAATGCAATTTTGTAATGGTAGCTAAATGTCTAAATAAATTGTTTTAACAATTTATTAATGTTCTTAGAAATTTTCTCTCATTATAGATTTACAAAGTGGCGGTTCTTTAAAATAAATTTCACTTTTTGTTCAATTTTCAAGTAGAGCAAGGTAATACTCAATTGATTTAAATAACAATGATTCTTCAAACTTATTATTGTTGTTAATAATATTCTTTCAGAATAAATCTGAGAAATTGCATTTTTTTAACATTATTTCACTTCTAGTCAAATTTTCAATTATAGTCAAGTAAATCATTGACTAAATTTAACAAAATTAATTGTCTAAAAAATTTATTGTCATTCTTAAAAGTATTCAATTTGAATAACAGTAGAAAGGGGCGTTTTTTCTGAAATTTTTAACTATTTGTCTAGTTTGCACTTAAACTGAAGTGATAATGAATTCAAAGTAACAAAAATAATTGTTTAAACAATTTATTATTATTGTAAATAATATTATCCTTGAGTAATGATAGAAGCT
>JAUELO010000179.1:35532500-35545405 GCA_032357855.1 Amphibolips quercusostensackenii | reverse complement strand
ATTTAAACACTAATCATAATTTCAAAAACATTAAAAAGCGATGGAAAATATACTCAAAAGGTAAGAATCAGAAAGTAAATAAAGTTATTTTTAGTCAAACAATATCAAAAAGAACTACTTCAGATAATCCTTTTTGCACATAAAGGACGCTGCATTATTTTTTAATAAAAAGATATTCACAAGAGACTTTATAAAGTATCCCCGAGGACTCATTTTATATTTGCAAGAAAGGTTCTTGCTCATATCTGCAAAGCTAGTCTTTTGTGCCCGAGCATAAAATTCTAACATGCTTTTCTTAGTAGAGTAAAAAAAAAGTCTCACAGAATGTAATAATATATTTCCTGTTAGCCTGATACAATATGCAAAGAGTAAGATTTCCAGTCTTTTGTCGATGTCTTAAGTGATAAAGCCAGCTTAAAAAGTAATTTGCTAAAAATAGGTTTTAAAAAACTTGTAAGGAAATAAACGTAGTAACTACAAAATTTTTAAATTGTAATTTTTTGTAAAAATTGTGATAAAGGAAGAAATTCGTGTGTCTAAATGAAATAAAAATTTTTAATTCAAATTTGAAAAGGCAAAGGAAATTCATTTTAACCAAGAAAGATCACTTTTTCACCATTGAAGATGAATTTTTATTCCAAAAAGGCGAATTTTTAACAAAACATTTGAATTTTTGACATAAAAAGGTGATACTTTAACGAAAAATTGTAATTTTTAACAAAATAATCAAATATTTTAGTTGAATTTAAAAATAAATTATTAAACTTGTAACTTACAAAGATGGATTTTGAACCAGAATTGAATTTTTAATACGAAATTTTCATTCCAAATGACTTAAGTTCACAATAAAATAATTGAAATTTAAATAAAACAGCAAATTTTCAACTAAATACTGACATTTTCTTCGTAAAAAAGGATTTCTAGCCAAAGTGTTAGATTCTCAACAAAATATTGAAACTTTTAACCGAATGGTTAAATGTTTAATCTGCAAAAATTAATTCTCAACCAAAAAGACCAATGTTCTATCAAAAATACAAATTTTATACAAAAAAGTGGAATTTTTAACCCATAAATATTAATTTTCGGCCAAAATAACGAGCTTTGAACAAAGGAGTTAAATTTTCAAGCAAATAGATAATTTTCTACTGAAATTTCAATTCTTCAATGAAGAATAAATTTTTAACAAATTATATCGAGTTTTAACGTGAAAATTAAATTTTCTAAACCAAACAGACGTATATTCAACAAATAAATATTTTAGTGCAAATAAAGAAAAAAAGTTTATGCTAATTGTTGAACTTTTAATTTAAAAAATACAACATTTCTTTTAAAAAGTTGAAACTTTAATTTATGTTAAATTTTTTAATTTATGTACCTCTAATAGGTACATAAATTGATTATTTACTTTAAGGTGATGTAATTTAGCATTGGCTGTAATTTGTATAATGAAAGTTTATTAATATATGAAATACCACTATTTCAATCATATAATTTTTGTCAATGTTTTTGGTGTTGTGAAATAAGTATCTAAATTTAATTTTTAAAATTATATATAAATATGTTCTAATTTTTTCTAAAATTAGTATAAAAGGTTACTGATACATCAAATTTCCAAAAATGGAAGTGAAAATTTAAAAAATCTGACATAAAAATTATTTGAATATTTTTTTATATATAATCATTTTTAATTATTTATTTCAAATTATTTAAAATAATACTTTAGTCTTTCGGCCTCTTATGTTGTAAACAGATAAATTAATTAGTCGATAATTAATTTTTTTCACGATACTAAATTACACGAAAATTAAATTTTAATTTTGTTAATTAGGTACATAAACTGATTTTTCCCTCCAAAGTTATGCAATTGAATATTGACTATAATTTGCATGATAAAAGATTGTTCGTGTTTAAAATACTTTTACTTTAATTATATAATTTTCTTAAATTTTTGTGATAATGTGCAATAAGTATATAAATTCTGCTTTGAAAATTATATTTACTACAAGCATTTCACTTTTTTATAAAATAAGTGTAAAATTCTATTATTTATTCTACTTTTTGAATTAATTTTTTCTGAAATTATTTTCATGGGTCATTTATCAATTAAATTTATCGAAACGCAAATTCAAATTAAGAAACAAATATAATGTGAAAATTATTTGAGTATTTCAATGAAAATCATTTTTTGATGCTTTTTATGCTAAACATAAAACGATTATTTACCTGAAGATTTTGCATAAATCAAACTTTAAGTTAAAAAAAATATAAACTAAAAATTATTTAAATGTTTCAATGCGAACATTTTTTAATGCTTTTTATGGTGTGAACTGATAAACTGATTATTGACTGAAGTGTTTTTTCACAGTATTAAATTATATAAAGATTTTATTTAAAATTTTCTTTATCAGGTAACAAATTAATTATTAATTTTAAGGTTGTAATTGAATATTTTCTCTAATTTGTATAATAAAAGTTTATTCAGATTTAAAATACCCCTATCTCAGTTGCATAGTTTTTTTTAATCATTCTGACGGTGTAAATTAAGTCAATTATCTTTTCAAAATTATGTGTGCATATGTTTAATTTTACTAATTTGATCAAGTTATTAAATATTTTATTACAATGATATAATTTTTTTAAATGTGTCAGATGTTGTGATATGACCACTTGAATTTAATTTTCAACTTTATATCGACATATCTTTCAACTTTTTCTGAAATTAGTATAAGAAGTTATCATTAATTCAAATTTTGAGAAATGCAATTTAATATTTTTTTTAATATATTCATTGAAAACTATTTAAATGTTATAATGAAACTAATGCTAAACATTATTTTATTATTAATATTAAGTATCATTATATAACTATTAATGTATTCTATTCAAACTTAAAATTTTTGTAATAATTCAAAACCCTTATCAATAAATTAAATATTAATTGATGAAAGTTGAAATTTTTAAAATATATAAAGTACAAATTATTTAAATATTTCAATGAAAATAATAGTTTGATTCTTTTTATGACGTGAACTGATTAATTAATTATTAACTGATTTTATTAAAACTTATTTTTTCTGGAATTAGTTCAAAATTTTATTATTAAATACAATTTTCATGAAAGTTCAAATGAAAAAAAATAATAAGTGAAAATTATATAAATGTTTTAAAGAACATTATAGTTTAATGGTTCTTATTTTGCGAAATGATTGATTAATTATTAGCTGATTAATTTTATGAAGATATTAAATTAAATAAAGATTATAATTTATTTGTTTTTTTTTTTGTAAAATAACGTAAAATAAATTTATTAATTACTTGAAATATAAGTAGTCTAATATTGGATATAATTTGCATGATAAAAGTTTTTTAATATTCAAAACAGCCCTATTCCACTTGTATAATTTTTCAAATGTATCTGATGTTGTGAAATAAGATCTGAATTTAATTTTCGAAGTCATATAAATGTATTTTCATTTTTGTTGAAATTAGTATGAGAGGTTACTAATAAATCAGATTTTCCGAAATAAAAGTAACATTTAAAAGAAAGGTAAAGTAAAAGTTGTTTTAGTGTTTGAATTTATAGATTAATGCCTAAATGAGTATGTGAATACAATTTTCCAAATTATATCTAAATATTATGTTATAATTTTTTTAAAGTTAGTATGAAAGGTTATTCATAATTCAAATTTTCAGAAATAAAATTTCAAGTTTAAAAAAATATAAAAGAAAATTTATTTAAATGTTTCAATGAAAATAACTGTTTAATGCTTTTTATCTTGTAAACTGATTGGATATTAACTAATTTATTTTTTTACAATGCTAAATTACATGAAGATTTGATTTTATTTTTCTCTATGAGCATGGAGAAGTGGTACTTAATCTACTGCTGAGATAACCATCAAAAAGTAGAGGCATGTATCTGAATTACATGTAGATTATGTTTTAATTATTTAGCGATGTATTTTCGAAATCATGTGTAGATTATGTTTAATTATTAAGTGGTGTATTTTCGTGTGCTCTTATTTTTTTAAATTATTGTAAACTTCAAATGAAAGTAATTTTTTAATGATTTTTTTCAAACTAAATGTCAGATCGGAATATAATTTAAAAAATTATAGGTAATAATGTTTTAATTATGTATCGAAGTATTTTTCTACGCTGTTATTTTTTTACTAAAATTTTTATTATTTTTTTTTAATTGGTGTTTCAATGATTTGGGGATGAAGTATTTTGATGCTGTGATTCAAAAAAATGTCCGTGAAAGTGCCCGCAAATGTCATTGTACAAAATTCAAGTTTTTCTACAATATTAAATTACTTAACCTGAAAGTGCAGAAAAAATATATTTTTTAATGATTTTCTAATGTATTTTGATGCATTGTAAATGATAAAAATGCATTGTAAATTTAGCGCGCGTATAATAGTCTAGTGTTAATTAAGTCGTTCAAACCTTCCTTTCCCATACTTTCCTACCCCTACTCCGCCTACATTCCATACATCCCTTCCCTTTACCTCACACTTTGACCCTTACTTCCTCTTTAACACTCGCTCTTATTTCTGATTATTTCTCCTACTTTCTCTGAATTACATACAGTTCTCCTAAGTCTCCTACGTCCCTTTCCTTATTACCCCTCAAGTCCAATAGTGCCCCTTACCTAATTACCCTTACTGACCTTAATTTCTCCTAACTTTCCCTACCTTTATTTCCTGTACTTTCTCTTTTCTCATTTTCCTCACTTCCCCTTTTTCCCCGCTCCATATTTCCCCTTACTTCTTCGTCACTTATTTTCTATAACTTCCCTCCCTTACCCCATTTGGAAAAAAATAAAATGAACGGACACCCGACTCAAGCTATAAGGGCTTCTACCCAAGGCTAACAATCACTAAAAATAGAGCATTTTCATACTTGAAACCTTGAACTTGAGGATTATGATCATTTAAGTAATAAATGCTATGAATATATATTCAGATTGAGGGAATGGTATAAGGTTAAGGGCCAAAATAGTCGAACATTTAGTGAAATCGTTCTGGAGACCTGGAACGAGATGGGCTGATAATGAACCAAATAGCCCAGATATTACGCAAGCCATTCTCTCTTATATGCGGTGTGCCATATAATTGAAGTTATGATCGCTAAAGAAACTTCAGACTCATCCTCCATAAGCTTCTGCAGCATCCGGTGCCGCCTTCTCTATCTACTATTTAGTAGACTTCTGTCTTTCCCTCTATTCTCATTGTACCCTCAGATTTCGTCATATCTCGATCTCAACTTCAACCCTTGTCATCCCTTTCTCTTTTGTCATATCATGTTCCGGTAAGCGAATTCGAGCAGAAAAAGTCTTATTTTGCGGCTACCGAGCAAAAAAAAAATAAAACATGACCTCTGACCACCACACCATATTTCAAGATATTTTCTCCCAACTTTACTTGCCTGGAATGGAAGGTCGATCGTCTGGTCAAGAACTGGGCATTTGCGGTGAAAATAGAGCTCATGGAATTCCAGTTTTTTGTTTTGTTTTTGAGGTTTCAATTTGAATTACTTTCAGGCTTAGGACTCATTTGAGAAATTTAAACAAGTGTCTATAAGGGTGGTCCAAACAAAATTAATTTTTAATTTTATTGTGTACTATAGCCTAGCGTGTTTCTCTTCCGACCAGAAACATATTCGAAAAAAATAAAATTAGTTATTATGTATTAGTCGCGCAAGCCGACATTTTGTTTTTGAATACATATTTTTTTTTTAATGACTCAAGTAGTATTTTGGCTGCTGCAACACTATTATACCAGTAGACAGACGTTATTTTGTTTTGCAATTAATTACTGCTTATTTATAAAAACGACATAATAACATAATTAAATTATACATTATTTTAGCTACAAGTGTACTTCATAAATACAATATTGCAGTTTCCGATACATTTTTTGTGTAAACTAACATAAGTTTACAAATATAACATAAAGATAGTTTTATCATTCTCATATAAACTGATAAATGAAATTTTTAAATCTCATTCTATATATAAGGGTAAAAAAAAACAATTCAGGCCACTGTTTAATTAATTTTACAAAATTATTTCCTTCAAGTCGTTGCATGATCCCTAAATATTTTTCGATTTAATTTTTTCTTTTACATATATTATTTCTATGATAATAGAAGAAGCTATTTAAGCTAGTGAGCGGTATTGGATAAGAAAATGATTATTTTTCAATATTTGAAATAGACCTCTCTAGTGTCAATAGTAGCATCAATTTCAAAAAGTAATATTGAAATAGTGCTATGCAATTAAAAAAAAATATTAAAAGCAGAGGTTAGCTATTTTTCAAACAGATTATTGAATCCCTTTTAATCTTTGACATCCCTCACAATCTGTAGAGCTTTCTTGAAATGATATTATTTTATATCTTATATTTTCTTTGAGAAATCCTATGAAGTCTATAAATCTAGTAAAATCCTTAAAAATCCTTGAAATCTCTAAATCTATAAAAGTCGTAGTAGAAATCCCTAGAAGACCCTTAAAATTTTATTTTCTTGCTGCCTTTTCTTTATTCCTTTCAAATCTATTGAAATTCCTTATAATCTTATTTAATCTTTTTTTTTGTAACCATATAAATCCCTTAAGTATAGTAGAGTTTCTTAAAATTTTTGATATTTTTCAAATCTTAAAAAATCTTGCAACACTGTTCAAAATTGTTTAGAAAATTTAATGTCGCCTAAAATTTTCTATAATCCTTAAGATCTTTTAAAAAAACGCTATATTCTTTAAAAATTTTTGACATTTTTTAAATCCTTTGAATCTTCTTAAAACACATACTCCATCTTAAGATCTGTAACATCTTTTAAAATCTCTTTCAAAATATATAAATCTTTGAAATCCTCTGAGACCTCATAAAATTTTAATAAATTCGTACAAATAACTTTAAATCACTTGTAATTTTATTTTATTTCATTTACTTTCTAAAGAGCTCTCAAAATTATTTACAATTTTTATAAATCTCTTGAAATCTTAAAATTTTGTAATCCTTTTATAGGTAAGATACTCTTTCAAAATCCCTTAAAATGTTCGAATTTTTTTTTAAATTTCTTAGAATTTTGTAAAATACAAATATCGAAAAATAATTACTCTAGCGAGCAATTTAAAAAAAATAGTAGCGTTTTTTCTGGAACATAGAACATCAATTTTTTTACAAACGGTTTTAATTTTTAACAAAATTATAAAATTGGCAACAAAATGTTTATATATTTAATCAAATTATTAAATTTTCAACCAAATGGTTAAATTTTTTAAAAAAACAGAATGAAGTTTAACTAAATAGAGTTGAATTTTCAAGAACAAAAATTTACTTTTAATCCAAAAACAAATATTTTCAATCCAAATAAACGAATCTTTGACAAAAAGTTTAATTTTTTTAACAAAAAAGTAATACTTTTAAATAAAAAACTTGAATTTACAAAAAAATAAATAAAAATTCAATACAATAGTTAATTTTTAATTAAATACTAAAATTTTCTACCCACAAAGATGAATTTTTAAACAAAAAAAGTAAATCTTTGAACAAAAATAATTATAGTTTCAACAAAATGTTTGAATTGTTAATATACAAAAATAAATTCTTAACCAAAAAAATCAAATTTCCTAACAACCAGATAAATTTTCAACCAGAAAATATTATGTTTTCACCGAAATGACGATTTTTTAACAAAATATTCAAACTAACTTTTTTTATATATTACACGAATATATTAAGTATATGCAAATTGTTAAATTTCGGCCTTAGGTCTAGAAATGTAGTAAAATAATTTTTAAAAAAAGTTTAGTTCTGAGAAGGCCTATGCATTTTACCGTGAATCACGGCCTCATAAGGACTGTAAATACAAAAAAAGGAACGACATTAACATCTTATTTTTAGATTTTAAAGACTTAAGGGGTTAGCGTGGTAATGATGACCTTTCTTTAATAATTTTTTTTTTCACACAAACTTTAATATAACAATTTAGATTTTTTATATGTTGTTGTACATGACAATTAGTAAAGAAAAAATTTTTTTTGTTAATTTTCGTTGACATCCCGCGAAGATATGGGCGACCGGAAGACGCCATCTTAAAATCTGGTACCTATGATTTCTCCATTTTGGATTATCCGAAACATACAAACCAAATTTTATGTTGAAGTACATATGAATGGCTATCGCATAAGCTACCACTATTAAAAATATTAATAAATAAACAAACAGTACAAGTTTTAATTTTTTATCTTTTTTCTCCTTTTTTTATTCATAATTGTGTCATAATGTTGATAAATATTAATGGACAATAATAACCGTAGTTAATGCGATATTTAAGTTTTTCTGAAAATTAAAAAAAAAGTTGAAGCAAATCGCCCATGTAGATCATCTGGAATTCTTGGTACCAGCTCAAAAAATACTGTTTCAAGAAAAACGTGTTTAAAGATTTTCCAAAGATTATCAATATCATACTCATTTTTTCATAACCCGAATGTTGCTTCTTTTATTTTTTGGGTCGCTGATCCTGAATGTACTATCAAATTTGTGAAATTATTTGCTTAAACATTTTTTGTAAATAAATTGTCTTAGATAGTCAATTCCACGCGCCAGAAGTGCAATTCGAGCGCTCGACACCTTGCGGCGTATCTTATTTTCAATCCTTTCTGGATACGATCTGAAATAAAGGAAGGTTTCTACATTATTCCTAAGGGTTTAAAGTGACCAAAAATGAAAAAAAGGAGATTTTTTGAAAAAATTTTACCAGGCTACACCCTTAATAAGAATAAAAGGCATACCGCATGTTGAAAACATTTCTAATTTGTTTATAAAAGTTCCACTGTGTTTTGAAAATATCAAAAGTACGCAAAATATATACATGTGAAAGATCAGTCTGTAATAAATAAGATAGAGGTTAAAACTATATAAATTTATAAATTGACATTTTTTATTTATAACCAAAATATAAATATTGTGAAAAAAATTTTTTAAATCAGGTACTTACTCAGAGTTTTATTCGTAAAAAAGGGTTTTTCTTGTCTACGAACAGAGAGTGTTCATTTTTACAGATTTTTTAGGTATTGTTACTTTAACCCCATATTGTTGTTATTATATATTAAAATGATTCATTTTTAGTTAAAAGTATGTCAAATAAATGACAAATAATTGATGTTGCAGAAAAACATAAAAAACATATGCAGACCACATGCATGTGGTCTGCTCCAAGAATGGAGGTTAGGAACTGAGTTATCTTATTAGCATTATGCGATTCACGGCGAAATGCATAGACGTTCTCAGAATTAAATTTTGTTTTTTTATTATTTTACTACATTCCTAGACCTAAGGCCGAGATTAAACAACTTAAAAATATTTAAATTTTAAAGAAAACAGACGCATTTTCAACTAAAATTTTTAATCATTAACAAAAAAATGAATTTTTAACAAAGTAGGTCAAGTTTCAACCTAGGCATTAAATTTTTCAAACCAAACAGACGAATTATTAGAGAAAAAGGATTAAGGTTGTGTATACTAAAACGGCCCCAGTAAAAAAAATTGTCGATACCGGTAAAAAAAATTGTCTGTGCCGGTGAAAAAAATTGTCGGTACCGGTAAAAAAAAAATTACTGGTACCAACAATATTTTTTTCCACCGTTCTTTATAAAAAGCATATTTGAAGGATAGAGCCTAGACTGACGGCAAAAACATTTGAAAAATTTTTTTTTTTTTATGTATTTAATGCTACTGTTTGATCCTCATTAACGGATGTCTAGCCAGTTGACTTCGCAAACAAAAAAAACTTTTGAAAATGTTACGGATAAAACTGAACTTATTTCTGTGATTCATTACAGAAGACAAATTAGAGAGGTGCAGAGATAGGGGTTTAACTAACGTTATTTCTGTGACCAGTCACAGGGATGCCTTCCCGCCTTCACGAAGTGTTGGAAAAGGGTAGGGGTTTGATTAACATTCTTTCTGTGACCAGTCACGGAGGTACCATCCAGCTGCCGCGAGCTGTTAAAAGGGGTGAGTTCTGTAAATTCATTGAATTTCGTAAATTTCCTGAATTTCTTGCATTCAATAAATCCCTTTAATTCCATGAATTCCATAAATTCCGTGAATTCCATGAATTTCGCGAATTCCATGAATTCTGTGAATTCCATAGATTTCGTGAATTCCATAAATTCAGTAAATTCCGTGAATTCTGTAAATTCCATAAATTCCGTAAATTCTATGAATTTAGTAAATTCTGTGAATTCCATGCATTTCGTAATTTTTATGAATTCCGTGAATTCCATGAATTCCGTGAATTCCATGAATTACATGAATTGCATAAATTCCGTGAATTCTATAAATTCCGTGAATTTCGTAAATTCTATGATTTCCGTTAGTTCCATGAATTCCGTGAATCCCATGAATTCCGTGAATACCATAAATTTCGTGGATCTCATAAATTCCGTGAACCCTATAAATTCCTTGAATTCCATGAATTTCATGAATTCCGTAACTTTCTTGAATTCCACGAATTTTGTAAATTTCATGAATCCATGCATTCCTTGAATTCCATGAATTCCTTAAATTCCGTGAATAACGTGAATTCCGTGAATTCCATGAATTTCGTGAACGTCGTGAATTCCTTAAATTTTATAAATTTGGTAAATTCCATGAATTCAGTGAATTCCATAAATTTCGTAAATGCCATGAATTCCTAGAATTCCATAAATTCTTTTAATTCCATGAATTTTTTGAATTTCATAAATTCTTTGAACTCCATGAATTCTTTAAATTCTGTGAATTTCATGAATTACGTAAATCCTTTAAATTTAATTAATTCCATGAATTTTTTGAATTCCGTGAATTCTATGAATTCTGTGAATTCCATGAATACCATGAATTCAATGAATTCTTTGAATTCAATGAATTCTTTGAATTCAATGAATTCTTTGAATTCAATGAATTCTTTGAATTCAATGAATTCTTCGAATTCAATGAATTCTTTGAATTCAATGAATTCCTTGAATCCAATGAATTCTTTGAATTCAATGAATTCCTTGAATCCAATGAATTCCTTGAATCCAATGAATTCCTTGAATCCAATGAATTCCTTGAATTCAATGAATTCCATGAATTTCTTGAATTCAATGAATTCCGTGAATGCCACAAATTCCTGAAATTCCATGAATTCCTTGAATTCCATAAATTCCTTGAATTCCATGAATACCTTGAATTTCATGACTCCTTGAATTCTATGAAATCCTTGTATTTCTTAAATTTTTTGAATTCCATTAATTCCGTGAATTCCATGAATTCTTTGAATTCAATGAATTCCGTGAATTCTATCAATTCCATGAATTCCTTGAATCCCATAAATAATTTCCATGAACTCTGTGAATTCTATGAATTACATGAACTCCTTGAATTCCTTGAAATCCATGAATTTCTTGAATTTTCTGAATTCATTGAATTCCTTAAATTAATTGGATTCCTTAAATTCATTGAATTCCCTGAATTCCTTGAATTCCTTGAATTCCATGAATTCCTCGAATTCCATGATTTTAATAAATTCCATAAATTCCTTGCATTCCATTAATTCCTTGAATTCCATGAATTTCTTGAATTCTTTGAATTCCACGAATTTCTTGATTTCCATGAATTTCATGAATTCATTGAATTCCACAAAATCATTGAATTCCATGAATTCATTGCATTCCATGAATTTAGTGCATTCGATGAATTCCACGAATTAGATGAATTCCGTGAATGCCACAAATTCCTTGAATTCCATGATTCCTTGAATTCTTTGAATTCCATAAAATTATTGAATTCCTGGAATTCCATGAATTCCTTAAATTTCATGAATTCCGTGAATTCCATGAATTATTGGAATTCAATGGATTGCGTGAATTCTATGAATTCTTTGAATTCGATTAATTCGGTGATTTCTATGAACTCAATGAATTTCGTAAATTCCATGAATTCCGTGAATGCCACGAATTCAGTGAATGTCACGAATTCCGTGAATTCTATGAATTCCGTGAATTCTGTGAATTCCGTGGATGTCACGAATTCCTGAAATTCCATGAAGTCCTTGAATTCCATGAATTCCGTAAATTCCATGAATTCCATGAATTCCGTAAATTCCATGTATTCAATGAATTCCTTGACTTCCGTGAATTCAACGAATTGAGTGGATTCAATGAATTCGTTGAATTCTATGAATTACGTGAATTCCATGAATTCCTTGAATTTCATGAATTCTTGAATTCCGTGATTCCTTGAATTTCATGATTCCTTGAATTCCATGGATTTCTTGAATTCCTTGAATTCCATAAATTCCTTGAATTTCATTAATTCCTTGAATTTCATGAATTCCGTAAATTCCTTGAATTCTGTGAATTCCCCGAATTCCTCGAATGTCACGAATTGTGTGAATGTCACGAATTCCTGAAATTTCATGAATTCAATGAATCCCGTGTATTCAATTAATTCCGCGAATTTTGTGAATTCCGTGAATTCAATGAATTCCGTGAATTTAATGAATTCCGTGTATTCAATGATTCCGTGAATTCAATTAATTCCGTGAATTCAATGGATTCCGTGAATTCCATGGCTTCCGTGAATTCTATGAATTCCGCGAATTCCATGAATACCACGAATTTCGTGAATTCCATGAGTTTCGTGGCTTCCGCAAATGCCGCGAATTCCTGAAATTCCATTAAGTCCATGAATTCCTTGAATTCCATGAATTTCTTGAATTCCATAAATTTCTTAAATTCCATGAATTTCATAAATTTCTTGAATTTCATGTATTCCGTGAATTCCATGAATTCTTTGAATTCCGTGAATTCAATGAATTCCGTGACTTCAATGAATTCCGCGAATTAATTGAATTTTATGAATTCCATGAAT
>JAUELO010000179.1:35515180-35527875 GCA_032357855.1 Amphibolips quercusostensackenii | reverse complement strand
GTTGAATCTAACATCATCAATACTGGTACTTAGGCCTCTGATAAGATTTCTGCTACATTAAACCACTTCCAACCGAAACTTTGTTAAAAACTCTATTTTAATAACTGAATTAAAAACTGACGTTTAACATCTTAAAAAATTGAAAATTTTGATACAAATTAGGCAAATACAAGTTCTGAAATTTTTACTGACGAACTGGGATAGCTTAATTGGTTAAAGCACCTCACATGTAATGTGTGAATCTGTGAACATGAGGTAATTGATTCAAATCCAGTTTTCAATTAATTTTTTAGGAACTTAATTTTTTCGCATTTTTAAATAATTTTGCGTAATGAAAATTGATTTGATATAGTAGATTATCTACTTATCAAAGATTCTATAGCAGAGATCTCTGCTAAATCGAACATCATAAATATTGGTATTTAGGCCTCAAATAAGATTTCTATTCTATGAGTCTGTTATCCACATGTCTATTAATTATCAAAATTCCCATTTGTTTACTGCAGGCTTTACAGTCTTTTCCCTCTTCTCCCTTTTTTCTGATTTTCTTACTTAAATACGAACTAAATTAAGAATCCAATGAGAAAATCTAGCTGTTTTTGGTTTAAAGTTAGTTCTTTTCGGTTGAAAAGTCTAATATTAAATTTTTCATAAAGAATTCTTTTTTACGATTCGAACTTGTGTTATTTGATTCAATCCTTAACTATTTTGTTGAAAATTCAACAATAATTTTAAAAAGACGTACTTCCTAGTTGAAATATCAACTTCTTTGTTGAAAGTGCGTCTTTTTGGCATGGGAATTCAACAACTTGATTACAATTTTTTTCATTTCTAAACTAATAAATTTTTTTTTGTATAAAATTTAACTATTTTGATAGAGGAAAAATACTTTTTCCTATATATCCCTTTTTCTGATTTTCTTACTTAATACGAACTAAATTTAGAATCCAATAAAAAAATCTAACTATTTTTTGTTTAAAGTTAGTTCTTTTCGGTTGAAAAGTCTAATATTGAATTTTTTATAAAAAATTCTTTTTTTACGGTTTGAATTTGTATTATTGGGCTCAAAATGTAATTATTTTTTTTTTTAATTTAACAATTTGCTTAAGAATTCATACTTCTTGATTAAAAAATCAACTCTTTTGTTGAAAATTCGTCTTTTTGGCGTGAAAATTCAACAATTTGATTGAATTTTTTTTTTTCTAAACTAATACAATTTTTGGTATTAAATGCAACTATTTTGTTAAGCATTTGAATTTTGTTTGAAAATTAATCTGTTTCTGTAGAAATTTGTTCTTTTTTTGATGAAAAAGGCAAGTTTCCGGTTAAAAATTATTTTGTTTAGGTTAAAAATTAACTTTTTCGTTCAAAATTTAACTATTTAGTCTGAAAAATTCTACAATTCGGGAGAAAATTTAACTATTTAATTTGAAAAATACAACTGTTTGCTCTAAAATAAATCTGTTTTAATTGATAATGTAAATATTTTCTAGAACATTTTTTTTTGTAAAATCCAAAAATTTTTTATCTCACAATGAAATCGTTTTTTTTTAATATCATCTATCGCACGTTTTTTTTTTTTAAATGCACCTGTTTAGGTTGAAAATTTAACTTTTCGGTTAAAAGTTGCACTAATTTCTTTATATTCAATTTTTTGTCTGAAAATTCGTTTTTTTCGGTCACAAATAATTTTTTTGAATAAAAGTTTGGTTATTTTGTTGAGAAACGTTTTTTGTGAAAATTTTATATTTTGAGGTTGCCAATCGAACTTTTTTCTTATAAAATTCATCTTTCTGGTTTACAAATTAGTCTGTTTTTGTAGAAATTTTTTCTTTTTCGATTAAAAATGCAAGCGTCTGGTTGCAAGCTAAACTATTTAATTTAAAAACTGCAACTATTTGCTTTAAAATCAATCAGTTCTAATTGAGGATTCAAGTATTTTGTTGAACATTTTTTTTGCACTGATTTCTTTACTGTTTCGTTTTTGGTTGAAAATTCGTTTCTTGCAGTCACAAATACCTTTTTTTAATTGAAATTTAGTTATTTTTCTTAAAATTACCTTTTTTATCGAAAATTCATGTTTTTAGACTGAAAATTAAACTGTTTTTATATCAAATTCATCTTTTTGGTTTTAAAATTAATATCTTTCTGTAGAAATTTCTCCTTTTTTGATTAAAAATGCAAGTTTCCGGTTAAAAAATAATCTATTTGAGTTAAAAATTAACTTTTCTGTTAAAAATTAACCTATTTAGTAGAAAATTCGTATTTTCGGCTTAAAAATTCAACAATTTGGGAGAAAATTTAACTATTTGATTAGATAAATGCAACTGTGTGCTTTGAAATCAATGTGTCTTAATTTACGATTAAAGTATTTTGTTGAACATGTTTGTGCTTTTTGTAAAATCTAACAATTTTTTAAATACATTGGAATCTTTTTTTTTAATGTCAACTAGTGCATGTTTTGTTGAAAATTCATCTCTTTAGGTTAAAATTTAACTCCTTGGTTCGAAGTTGCATTACTTTCTTTAAAGTTCCTTTTTCGTTGCAAATTCAATTTTTTTTTTGTAATAATAATTTTTTGAAATTATAATTTAGCTAGTTTGTTATAAATCAACAACTGTGTGAAAAAATTTAACTATTTGGTACTAAATTAAAATGTTTTGTAGAAAATTCGTTTTTTTTTTAAATTAAAAATCAATTCTCTTGAATGAAAGTTCTCCATTTTTGGTTGAAAATTATCTTTTTAGTTAAAAAGTTAAACTATATAGTTTAAAAATTTTAGAAACGGAACAATATAAACTAAAAATTAATCAAATAAAATTTAAACTAACATCACATCTATTGTTTAAACTATCTAGATGAAAATTAAACTTTTTGGTTAAAAATTAATTAATTAAAAAATTTAATAAAAAATTAATTAATTTGTTGAAAATTCAAAGATTTGGTAAAAAATTCATAAATTTTCTTGAGAAGTGAACTTTGGTATTAAATTAATAGTCTACAATATAAATTCATCTTTTTGTTTGAAAATTTTACTGTTATGTTGAAAAATGAACGATTTTGTAGAAATCCCATCTTTTTAGACAAAAATGCAAATGTTTGATTGATTTTCAATTTTTTTCAAAATCAAAACAAAATCTAAAAAATTATGAAATTATAAAAATTCAATTAAATCATAAAAATGCGCATCAATACAAACAAGTTATGGTTGTTGCAACAATTAGGAGTTATTTTGAAAGTTAATGGAAATTCGAAATTCACGAAATTCATGATGATTTAGGAAAGCACTCATGAATGTATTTTGGGAGCACCACAATAAAATTTTAAAATTGTATAATATTATGAATTATTGTTAATTTTTATTTTCTGAAATGTTCTTCAAAGAAACCTCTAATATCGCTTTATAACAAAAAATTGCGTTTTCCCATACGAACTCAAAGTAAAACACTATAAGATCTCTATACGTGATAAATAGAGGACGTGGTATAATCATTATAAATTCAACGAGGTCCTATAATTGGTCCACCCCGCCTCTCATTCGATTTTCGACAACGGAACCGTCCCGCTTGGTAACAGGAGGTGTGAACAAAAAACTCGAAATTTTCATGTAAATTAGGTTCAACCTAGCTTATATCGAAACTTTTATAAAACTGACCGATATTAACGTTACAGACGGTGAGTACGTTAATTAGCAGAGCGTGCTGTCGCGCGAACGTACCGCATGGAAGAGCTTGATTCCCTCGAGCGTATAAAGTTTGTTCTCCCATCGGCCATGGCAGCTCGTCGCCGCGCACGGTATTAATTATTATCGTCGTATGCATACAACTATACATGTATGTATGATGCTGGAAAATATTCCCCTCATGCATACACACACTGTTCACGATGTAGCGTTAATTAGAAAAGAATTAATTTATCTAATTAGAGTCATGCCAAGATCGTTTATTGAATTGCTAACGAAGGCAAACGCAAAGGCACACGATGCACGTTGTTTGATATATTATTTACTAGTAGATTTGCAAAAAATTTCAGGTAAAGTGTTAATTTATAGCTATTTGCTAAACAGCATTATAATTTCGGGCAGTGTGCTTATTTGATCACCGTCCACCTGTTTGCTTTATCCCGTCTACCCAACCTTCCCTCGTGTAGCTGAGGGATCGTGAGACGCTGTCACCGACCCTTGCCTGTAGGGGAGTTCATTGTACTGATGAGAAATAAAATAAGAAACATGAACAATTTTTAATTTTGCAATTCGTAATTTAGAAATACTAGATTCGAAATTTACGTTTTTTGTGTTTTCAACGTTTTGCTAGAAATGCTCTTCAGGCCATGTTGAATAGGGTCACCAAAATTTTGCTGCAATAGTCGTTAATGTTCCTAATATCAGAAATTTTAAACTGGCATAGAGCAATAAAGTGACTGCTCCTACTTAGATAACAATTATCACTAGTTGATTCTGATTTTAGTTTATGGTAATACACTGTATCTAAAAATTCCAAAACTTTCAGGGTTCAAACTCAAATAATTGGAAATACAAAACACCACTATTTTGCTTATATTTTTAAAAATTTATTATACTACAAACACTATTTTCGATCTCTAAGATGATGCAAGCCCTGAACTTTAAAATATTAATAATTGAAAAGTTCCTACTAACAAAAGTTAAAAATTAAACAAAACCGATTTTCATTTAAAACTGAAAACATTTTAAGTCACCAAAAATTGGAGCTTTAAATTTAATAATTTTTTATGAAAATATATTTAATTGACTGTTTTAATTATAAACGTACAAAGTTATTGGTTTTTTGCAATTATTCGAAGCTGTAAAATATAAAATTGGAAGAGCTGATATTTGCACAATTTTAAATTTCAAGTATTTACAATTTAACAATTTTAAATTAAGCGCATCCAGAATAAACTTAAAACAATGAAAACTTAAGAGAATAATTTTTTCAATTCAAGCCTTGAAAATAATGAGCTTTCAGCAACAGGCATTGAAAATTTAATTATTTTTCACTTGAAAATGTGAATGTTTCTGTGCATTTTTTTTCACATGATTTTACTGAATTTTAGGAAAAGTTTGTGTCAGTTTGAGAGATGTTTAGGACTTCTTCATGCTTGAAAAAAATTTTAAGAAATTTAAGCAATTTTCGGAAATCTTTTAGCGTTTTTTATTCTTTCAAAATGTTCCCTAAAAATACATTTTTCAAAATAAGGAATAACTTTCAGTATTCGTAGGAACCTTCAGAATATTTTTTTATTATCATGATACTTTTCCCAAGCGTTAAAAAAACAGAAACTTTTATTTCGAAATTTTTAAAAATTTACATTTTGTTTTAAGTTTTGTGTGATTTCTTCCAATTTTTAATTATTTTTGAAATATAATTTTTTCAAATAATTTTACTTTCCCTAAAATTGTAAAAAAATTCTACAAAATTATAAAAAATTTCCTTGAAATCTTCCAGTTTTTTTTCTGGCAATTTTGAAAATCTTTGTAAATGTTTTGATAGCTTTTAAAATATTATTTTTAATAAAAGTTTGTAGAATAATAAATCATAAAAAAATTTCCCAGAAATCTTAGGACATTTTTTTTATCCTCCTGAAACCTTTCAAACTTCTTTAAATACTTCTAATTCTTTTGTTTAAAATCTTAACAAATCTACATTTTTTCAAATTTGTTCAAATCTTTTTGAGTTTAATATCATTTTTGTATGTTTGCAAAACTTCTAAATATCTCTTGAATTTTTCCAATTTTTTCCATAATTTCGTAATCCCATCTTCAAATCTTCAAAGGTCTTAAAGAGATTTAAAATTTAATTTCAAATATGTATAAAATTTTTTTTGTCAAACAAAATTTGAAATTTTGTCAAATTTATGAAATTCGATCTTTCAAAGTGACTGAAATTCTTCCTCAAATTTGAAAAAATGTTTGCAAAATTTAAAAAATTTCCTTAAATTTTGCAGATACTTTTTTGGCGATTTTGAAAATCTTTGTGAATGTTTTAATATCTTATGAAATTTTACTTTTGAATAAATTTTGTGAAATAAAAAATCATATAAAAGTTTTCCAGAAATCTTAAAAAAATTGTTTTGTTCTCCTAAAACCTCCAAAAAATCTTTAGAAACTTCTTACTTTTTTTTAAATCTACAAAAATCTACATTTTTCAAATTTCTTACAATCTTTTTACATAGGTTTAAAATTATTTTTGTATCTTTTTAAAACATCTAAATATCTCTAAAATATTTTCAAGTTTCTTCCATAATATAACAATCTTGCAAAAATAAAAAATTTTCTTCTAAATTCTTCTAGATTCTTTTTCGATAATTTATAAAATAATTTTGATCTTTTTCAAATCTTCGTAATTGTTTCTTTAAATTAATTCTTTAAAATAATGAATGATGGTCATTTTTTCTGGAATTTTTTAGACAAGGATTATTATCTTGGAACCTTTCAAAAGTATTCAAGAGCTTCAAAATTTTATTTTAAATATTTAAAAACTTACGTTTTGTTAGAAAAAATATCTAATTTTTTCTAATTTTTTATTATTTTTAAAATTTTATCTTTTAAAGTGATTAAAATTCTTAATACAATGTTGAAAAAATTTTTACAAAATTATAAAAAATTTCTTACAATATTCCAGAATTTTTTTAAAAAATTTTAGAAATCTTTAGAAAGGTTTTAAAATCTTTAAAAATATTATTTTTGAATGAATTTTGTAAACTAAAAAATCATTAGGCATTTTTCCAGAAATCTTGAGAAACTTTTTCTACTCTCCTGGAACCTTCGTAAATTCTTTAAAAACTTCGAATTATTTTGCTTGTAATCTTTGAATATCTAAGTTTTTTAAAAAATTTCTTAATATCTTCTTAGACTTAAAATTATTTTTGTATCTTTTTGAAACTTCTAAATATCTCTTAAATTTATCCAAATTTTTCCATGATTTTGTAATGCTACAAAAATTAAATATTTTCCTTTGAAATCTCTTAGATTTTTTTTCGAAAATTTAGGAAATCATTTGGATTTTTTTCAATATCTTGGTAAATTTAATAAATGACATTGTCTTAAAATCTTCCACATTATTTTTTGACATATTTCAAAATCATTTAGGCTTGAAAATATTCTTTAAAAATAAAACATAAATAATTTCCAACAAATTTGCCTGTATCCATAATTTCATTTTTCTTATCTCTTGAAATTAAAAAAAAATTTACTAATTCAAGATTGGGGTAGTAAAATGTTGAAAACCAAATTATTTTCGAAGGTATTTAATGACGATGAGTGCGTGATTTTAAAAAATTTCGTTTCACCTGTTTTTCATACTGGATTATTGTTATTATTCTGTTATCAACATATTAATAATCTTAATTTTCCACAAGTTTACATATTACACGAAACATTGACTATAAGCTTTATGAAGTGTCCGACAGATGTGTGGCGTTTTCCTGCATTCAGACTACGACTTCACTGTCTTGGATGTTTCAATCTAGCATCTCGTAAGTTCCAAATAAACGTGAAAATATTTCTACGCATGATATCTTGAAAAGATAACAAATGTTAAGCGTTAACATCTGTTTGTTTTGCGGTACTATTTTATACTCCCAGAAAAAAAATGTTCGCACACTGCGCGCATTCTGGATGCACGCGTGCGTATTTTTTCTCACGGCGTGAGCTAATAAAGACACAACTGCGTTAGCATATGCGTGGCAGATGGGACGCACGTCGTGCAAGTCGCACGCATGATGACACGGTGCGAGCACGCAGTGCGACCTTATTCATTATAAATATTTTCTTTATATTTATGTATCAGGATTAAAATGAAAAGAATTAAATACATTTAACAACATCTTTATTTCAAAAAAGTAGAAACACATTGAAATTCCTCAAACTAGTTCAAGATTAGAATCCTGTTATCTATATGCTTCGTGGTACTATCTGATGCTGTAAGCAGCTACGTTTGAACATCAATTTTTCTCCGCGTGCATTGCAGCCACACTAAAATAGTCTGAATTGGGAAAGCTGTTTCTGACAATCAGTTTCTGGTTATGGATAGTTTTGATGAATTTCGAAATTAGAATTAGAATATTGGAAGAGTGGTAAAAGGTGAATTATGAGGTCATTAAGCATTGAGAGTAGACAATGAACGGTGCTGGCTGCATCTGATAAACCATTGGTGGTATTTACAACAACGTACGATAAAGCATCGTTTCGACCAGCCGAAATGAAATCAATGAGATTTGCGATCAAATACCGGATTTTGTGCTCTCCAGTGGGTTCTGTGTATAATGGTATTTGAGCGATGTTGTTTCAGGCGTGGATGCTGTGAACAAACGACCGTCCGGCAAATTTGTATATGCACTACGCGCTCTGCTTCTGTTCAATAGGATCGCTCTTATTATCCTAGCTGGGAACGGCAACTTCCATTAGAAGAATAGAGGTTCATTACACAAATTCCAAAACTGCCTGCCATTTCTTCCGTTTCATTTAATCAAAATAAGGCGATTAATCCTCAATTTACCCCAGTCAAGATGTTCGTATAGCTTATGCAAAAAAAATATTATATGGAAAAGATTTTTTGTTATCATCGTCAGTCCTGAAACACCAGGGCAGCCGAAAAGCTTCATTTTGAAAATAACATTAATTTTTTCCGGTTTTTTCTTGAGTAAGGTTATATTTTCCCTGACCATCAATATTTGAAGAACTAAATTCTAATCTTGTGAAAATTTTAAAATAGAATCTTTTGTAAAACAAATAAAAAATTTGTGTTCATAAATTTTTAATTTATTGTTTTATTCGCTGCAACAGCCTAATTTACTGGAAAAAAGTTAAAAAGTGACCTATTTAAACCGAACAAACCACTAAAAATGGCCAATGTGGATTAATAATACAACTAATGTTATTTTGAACTTAAAATAATTTAAAATAATTCTATGCATAAGACTTTAAAACAGTTCAAGTTGAATACAAATGAATTGAAAAAAATGAAAAAATTCCATTGATTTCAGTAAAATTAAAGTCAACTGAGAATAATTGAAAGCAAATAAAAATAATTCAATAAAATTCATCAGCACTCAAGGTGAATTAAAAAAATTACAGTTAATTGATGACAACTGAAAAATATAATGAAAATTACTGCATGCAGTAAGCTTGAAATGAGTTTAGAAAATTTCACGAAATTCAAAACAATTTGATGAAATGCCTAAAAATCCAAGTACAGCTTATAATACTTTAGCATGAATTAAACGAAAAATTTAACAAAGAAAACCATCCAGTTGAGTCAAATTGGTCAATTTTAGAAGAATTTAATTGAATTTAAAAAAATGAAGAGAAATCCAAAGAATTTAAAAGAAATCATTATAAATTAATAAGAATTCGGGGTAAATTCCAAATGAATTTAAGTGAATTGCAAAAAATATTTTTAAATCTTCTCGAAATCTTTAAAGTCCTAAAAAATTTCTCATTTTATAAATAAAAATTTGCACAGCTTATAAAAATTCCTTAAAATTTCTAAAAAAAACTTTACGCTCCTCAACTGCTTGAAATCCTTTTGCAAATTATTTAAATATATCAGAAATTCGTTTTTATCTTTTACAATATGTTATAATATTTTAAAACCTCTGAAAATACTTTTAAAAAAATTTTAATCTTGACAATCCTACTAAATTTCTTAATTCTTGTTAATAAAACATTTGAAATCCATGAAAATATTATAAGATCTAGTAAAATTACATCAAATCTAAGGATTTTTCCTTAAATTCTGGAAAATTTATTGAAAAATATTTAATTACAAATACCTTAAAAATTCTTTAATCCCTTGAAAATGCCATGGATTCCTTCAAAATAGCTTGAAATACTACAAATCAGTTAAAATCTTTCAAAATCCCTTGAAACATTCCAAAGGTATTTTTAATTCCTTTGGAGTTTTAAAAATACCCTTATATCTGTAAAATCATTTGAATCTTTCAAAGTACCTTAATTTATTTAAAATAAATGAAAATCTTTTGAAATTTTTTCAAACTTTTTAAAGCTTTTAAAAATTCCTCGAAATTTTTGTAAGCTCTTGAAAATTGCTTAGAATTTTTGTAAGCTCTTGAAAATTACTTAGAATTTTCAAAAGTACCCTAGAATCTTTGAGATTCTTTGGAATTATTTTATATTATTTAAATATATTTAATATATTTTAAAATATTTTAAAAAAATCCTCTGAAATATTTTTAAATCCCTTAAAATTGTTTAAAGAATTTTGAAAATTCATTGAATTTTTTTGAATATCCTGAAATCATAAGAATCCTTTTGAATCTCTTCAAATTATATGAATCTATTAAAAATTACTGGCAATCTTGTAAGTACTCTAAAATATTTCAAATCCTTTATAATCTTATAAAATTCCTAAAAACTTGTTGCAGCTCTTGAAAATTCTTTAGAATTATTGAAAATATACTTAAATCTTTAAAATCCTTCGAAGTATCTTTATATTACAGAAATCAAAAATTCCTTTCAATTTTCAGAAATTACCTTCAAATTTTTCAATTCTTTAAGAAGTCTTTTTTTAATTCTTTCAAAATTCTTAAAAAGAATCAAGAATCTTGAGAAAAGTTTGTTAGCTTCTCAAAACCTTTCAAATTATTGAAAAACTTGCAAATCTGTTGTTTAAAATCTTCAAAAATATACAATTTGTTTTTAATATTTGGAAATCTTTTTTAGTTAAAAATTATTTCCTAATACTTCAAAAACTTCTAAATATTCTTTAATCTTACTCGGAAATTTTGACAATTAATCATTGTTTGATTGCTATTTGTTGATAAAAATTCAATAATTTCTCTTAAAAATTGAAAAATTTGTATATAGATAAATTAAAATTGTAAGTTTAAAAGATTCAATTTATCTTTCCAAAAATTTCAACGATTGACGGCCTTTTGTTTCAAACAATTTAGTTTGAAATTTTTTAGTTTCAAATATTTGATTTATCATTGCTCATTTTAAATAAACTGTAAAATATTACCTAATCTAGAAAATTGTTATTCTTAACTAAAAAATATCTAATAGAATGGGTTAGGAATGGAATATTTTAGACTAAAACAATATTTAAATAGGATTTGAAATGCAATAAAAATGTTTATCAATTGAAAATTGTTTCAAGATTGAAAATAATTTATACAGTTTCAATCGGACTTTTAAATTTGTGTAACTACTTAGGATTTAGAATTTAAATAGTTGAACTTTCAACGTTAACTTCAAATCTAAAATATTTTTTGTCCTGTACAAATTTAAATGGTTTTAATTTCTAATTGTTTAAGTCTTTAAAACTGCATTTTAAAATTCTTTTAATAGAACATGTATGTTTCAAAATGAAAACCTAAATTGTACATTTTTTTAAGTAAAATATTTTTGAATCACGATTTGTGAAGTAGATAATTTTATGATGAAATAAAAATTAAGCTTAAAATATAAAAATTGTTAAATTCGAATGTATTATAAATTACATTATATTATATGATATGAAATTTGTAATACTCTAAGAGATTGGATAGATTTTCTTCGCAAAAATTTGTAAAATTCCTGGTCAAAAAATAAGTCCACTGTTATTTTCCGGATTTCCCCAGGAGCAAAAAAATCCTATTTATTTTCCAGCCCAGCGGCCACCCTATGACATCACATTAATGTTAGAAAAAGAAAATAGTATTAATAAAGAAAAGGGTGGTTCACAAAAAACTTGTTTTTATTTTTCGATCGCAGCATCGAGACAGTTTGATTTACTGGATAAGGATAAAAAATTAAAACATGGCACCAGAAAAAATATTGTAAAACAAAATTTTCCTTTAACAAAACTTTTAATGGTTTCTTTATCAGTAAAATTCAATTTTGCATTTTTTTATAATAATAATATTTGTAAAAAATAATTAAAAATGATATTAATAATTTTAAAAAACACATTTAAAAAATTTAAACTTTGATTTTCAAGAAAACTGCTATGTACTCTCCATTTTCACAAATATTCGACAAATTTATCATAATAATTGCTGTTTTATGCATTTTAACTTTCAACAATAATGCATATTATACAATATTAAAAACAGAATATAAATAAATGATAAAACATGAATAAAAAATGTTCTTAGTACATTCTTTGTTTCAACCAAGAGTTTGTATATATATATATATATATATATTTCTATTTTATCCCATTTTAGGGGTGAAAAGACATTAAAAGCCATGAAAAGCATTATTTAAGAAATTTTTCAAAAATATTTTTTCTGGTCCCAAGGTTTCAAATTTCTCACCTCATCTTCATTATATATTTTCCCTAATTGTATTTAAAAGGTTCCAGAATTTAGGCAGTCCCTAAAAAAATGTTTAGGGGTACAATTATGCTAAGAAATTTGAATTTAATTTAGTTTTCTAGAAAATCGTACTTTTTATAACTTTTACCGGAGCCAGATAATTTTTTTCTAATCGGTTATCAAATAAGAGTTTTGTCGCATTAGGTAAAAATTTAATTTATAAGATATTTTGGAAAAGCTAATATGTGTATTTAAAAAAATCTAAAACCACAAGAATTTCCCTTTTTACATAAATTTTATGCTTACCACCTCTAAACAATTTTTTTCAAATCTAAAAAAATAGTAAAGCATTTTCTCACCCAGAGAAACAAGTTGTCGCGATATGGTCGCCGTGAAATAAAAAATAAAAAATTTTT
>JAUELO010000179.1:35494491-35506320 GCA_032357855.1 Amphibolips quercusostensackenii | reverse complement strand
TTTTCATTTTGATCAATTTAAGAATGGAAATTTGCAAAAAATGCAAAATGACAAAATAATACAAATTTTCATTAAATACAATGACAACCCAGGCAAATCAAATTTTGTATTTAAAATACAATTTGTTAAAGCTAGAAAAGAGAAAGAGAAAGGGCATCAACTTTGATTTATGTTCATAAAAAAGTTTTTCTGTTTGTAACAGATGTTTTAAATATTACCAATAAGCATAGCTTCCTTACTTTTCAAAAAAGTATATTAATATTATAGTTCAATCGGTTTTCCTCGAATTAAAGAATCTTTTCCGTTCTTGCATAAATTTTGAATTATGTTAAAGAAAAAAAGTTGTACTATGAAAAAACATTTTTTTAAATATTGTTTATTACAATACTTTCTTTACTCTTCAATAAAATGTATCAATATTGTAAGGTCAATCAATTCGGCTTAAACTAAGGAATCTTTTTCATTCTTGCATTAATTTTAAATTATATTAAAGAGAAAAGTTTTGATATAAAAAACCGTATTTTAATATTTTTAAAATCAAATTGTTATATTAATAGTGCTATAATATATATATAATACCATAAAAATACCATAACTTTATTACTCTTTAATAAAATGTATCAACATTATATGTCCATATTTTCTATTCTCACATCAACACTTAATTATGCAGATAAGAAGAAAGAAGTTTTATCATAAAAAACCGTATTTTTAAATATTAAACATTAAGATAGCTTTTTTACTCTTCAATAAAATGTATCAACATCATAGGTCAATCGATTCGTCTCGAATTAATACATTTATTCTATTCTCACATAAACTTCAAATTATAAGAATAAGAAAGTTTTTCACTATGAAAATCGATTTTTTATGTAATATGTATATTATGCTTATGCATAACTTCCTTACTCTTTGATAAAATATATTAAGATTATATGTCAATTGATTCGTCTCGAACCAAGGAATCTTTTATATTTTTGCATTAATGTTGGTTTAGGTTAATAAAAAAAGCTATGCTATAAAAAACTGATTTTCAAAATATCATAAAGTGCTACACAAAAAGTCAATAAATATTTTTAGAAATCCTTACGTCAGTTGCAAGATATAAGCGATAAAAATGAGTCCTACAAATTTCATCAATTTATCTGCAACTGTTTTCAAGTTATCGCGTTCACAAAAAAGTGTGACATCACACACACACACCTACACATACACACACACACACACACACACATCCAGGCAATTGTTTAGAACATTGTATTAGACATTTTTAAATTGAGGAAAGTCTAATTGAATAAATTAAAAAATTTTCGAAAATGTTACCATTACAAAGCTTCCTCTATGAGAAAGCAAATGAAGAATCCTTTGCAATTTATCATGAGGAAACGTACTTAATGATAGACATATAAATTCGTAACTTCACTTTTACCAACCCTCCATTTTCCTTTTACCAACCATTATTTATATTGTGATCTCCCTCCCCATCCCTCCTTAAATTGGTAGCGAGGTTTATGGACGCCCCAAACAGAGGTTAAATATATTGCTTTTTCACTTACAGAAACTATGATAATGATAATAATAATTATTATAATAAGAATGTAAGAAAGAGTGCTTCTGGATTTTCTAGAATAAACAGATGCTCTTTTTTTGATTGGAAATCTCTTGGTATGTATAATTTTCGATCTAAGTAGAATTTGAGTTAGGACCAAGTTTGCCAACTTTGATCTAAAGCACTTCGCAGAACGTTACGCCTCTGAACACAAGATACGTGCATGTGTTTGGGTAATACTGCGATGGGTAGTCTGTATAGCTACTGACTGAAAGTTCCAATCTCATCTTGTCCCATCCTTGGTCCTACTTGCCGGTTCGACGTCTAGATTGCAATTACTGATAATTAATTGAGCAAAGGGCCCAAAGTCTCCTGGCAACAAGGCATCCGTTGTTACCTGTGCATTCGAGATGTAAACAACTGCAAGGTCGACAAGACCCACTGCAGACGGATATTTTCTCGCAAACAGGAAATCACTGGAGTTGCAATTTAGTAATTTAATGTCGCGCTACCAAGATTCCAGACGGCGCTCTGAGGTAATCACTTGAAATAGGTGCTAACCATTCCTGTAGGCGGTTTCTTCCCCAGTGATAAATTTAGTTCACTCAAGTGATCAACATCTGGTTTAGAGTTCAACTTTGTAATTATTTTCATTAAACTAGTCTACTTGGGAGTGAATGATTTCTGTTTCACTAAGTTTGCTTAAAGGATGTTGAAGTCTAATTGGTAGTTTAGTAAATGAGCAATTGAATTAGGGAACGTCCATTAATCACGTTAGCATGATTTTTAAAATTTTTGACGCCCTCTCCTTGTTATAAGGATTCACAAGATTTTTCGCGAAATCCCCTCCTTCTTGTAAACGATTTTCAAATTTTTTATTTATCTATTTTAAAAGATAAAAAGGGGTTACAAGTTCTTCATCTCTGTCACATTTTAATTCCATCTAATTAGGTGTCTCGAAAATCTCGATTTTGTTTGAAAATAATTAACATGCATCACTAATTCAGAAAAATGCCAAGAGGTTTAAAAATAATTTAAAAGAAGACATGAAATTTTACAAAATTTTAAGAAATACGGTAGAATTTTCACGAATCTTAGAGGATTTTAGAGGATTTTAATGGGATTTTGCAGATTTAAAAAGATTTAAAGGGATTTTTTGTTAAATTTTAAAAAATTTGCAAAGATTTTAAAGGATTTTGAAAAGTTTTAACGATTTTAAGAGATTTCAAAACAGTCTGAATCAGATCCATGGATTTTAGAGGCTTTTGTGAAATTTTCAAAAATTGAACGGAACCTCAAAAAATTTCCGAATATTTGGAAGGATTTTAAAGAATTTCGAGAAATTTCAACGGCTTTTAAAAGATTTTAATATAAAGACTAAAATAAATTTCAAAGGGATTTTATAGAGTAAAAGTCATTCGAAAGCATTACATAAGATTCTAAAATATAGCACACGATTTTACCAAATTTGATAGGATTCTAAGGAATTTTAACGGATTTTCAAAGATTTAACGAGGTTTTCGATGATTTCACGGGATTTCAAAGGATTTTAAGAAATTTCAAAATACTTTAATGGATGTCCATGGATTTTAGCAGCTTTTGTGAAATTTCGAGAGATTTGACAGAATTTCAAAAAATTTTAAAACATTATAAAAGGTTTTAAGGAATTTCGCCAAATTTCACTGGCTTTTGAAAGATTTTAATATATTTTGAGCAATTTCTAGAGTAATGAAAAGATTTTCACAGATTTTAAAGAATTTTAATGAATTTCAAAGGGATTTTAATGATTAAAAGGCATTCAAAAGAATTATATAAAATTTCAAAAGATTTTATATGATTCCAAATTTAAAAGGATTTTAAGGGACTTTAAAAAACTTTATGAGATTAAACAAGTATTCCATAATTTAATAATATTTCAAAGTATCTTAAGAGATTTTAAAACACTCCAAATCATATCCATGGACTCAAAGAGGCTTCTGTAAAATTTTGAAAGATTTAACAAAATTTCAAGGAATTTTCAAATAGTGTGTATAAAGAATTCTGAAGGAATTTGGGAAATTGGAAGGGCTTTTAAAAGATTTTAATATATTTTGAGCGATTACTAGAGATTTGGAAAGGTTCCCACGGATTTTAAAGATTTTGAAAAATTTTGAAGGGATTTCAAAGATTAAAAGGCATGCGAAGAAATTATATAAGATTTCAAAAGATTTCAAATGATTTCAATTTTTTTTAAGACTTTAAGCAATTTTTAACAAATTTTGAAACATTTAACTGATTTCGATGATTTCATGAGATTTCAAAAGATTTTAAGAGATTTCGAAACACTTTGAGGTATATCCATGGATTTTAAAGGCTTTTGTAAAAATTTTAAAGATTCAACGAAGATTCAAAAAATTTTCAAATATTTTGAAGAATTCTAAAAGTTTTTGGGAAATTTGAATGAGTTTTACAAGATTTTAATATATTTTACCTAATTTCTAGAGATTTTAAATAATTCCTACAAATGTTAAAGATTTTAATGAATTCCAAAAGGATTTCAAAGATTAAAAGACATTCAAAAGAATTATACAAGATTTTGAAATATTTCCAATGATTTCAAAAAATTGAAAAGAATTTCAAGAAATGTTAACGAATTTAAGAGATTTAACGATGTTTTGATGATTTCATAAAATTTCAAAGAAATTTAAGAGATTTCAAAATACTTTAAATTATATTTATGGATGTAGAGAATTTTGTAGGATTTAAAAAATTTAACGCAATTTTAATACCTTTTAAAAGATGTTTATACATTTTAAGCGATTTTTAGAGATTTAGCGGAATTCCAACAAATTTTCAAATATCATACAGGATTCTAAAGGATTTCAGGAAATTTTAATGTCTGTTAAAAGATTTTTATATATTTTAAGTGATTTCTAGAGATTTAGAGAAATTCCCACGAATTTTAAATATTTTAATGAATTTTAAAGAGATTTCAAAAACGAAAAATTATTTTAAAAAATTACATATAGGATTTTAAAATATTCGACATGATTTTAAAGAACTTGAAAGGTTTTCAAAGGAATTGTAACCACTTTTGAGAGTTTTGATAGGGTTTCGATGATTTTACGAAATTTTTAAATATTTCAAGAGACTTTAAAACATTCTAAAGTATATCCATGGATTTTAAAGGCTTTTAAAAATTTTTTTAAATTTAACGAAATTTCAGAGAATTTGAAAATATTACGAAGGATTTTAAAGGATTTAAAAATTTGTAAGAGCCTTTGAAAGATTTGAGTATATTTTAGGCTATTCCTAGAGATTTAGAAAAATTCTTTCGGATTTTAAGAATTTTAATGAATTTTTAAGGGATTTCAAAAACTGAAAGGCATTTTAAAAAATTATATAAGATTTTAAAATATTTCACTTGATTTTGAAAGATGTGCCATGACTTTAGGAAATCTTAGGGGATTTTGAGCGATTTGACAGATTTTCGGTGATTTTACTAGGTTTAAAAATATTCTAAAGTATATCTATGGATTATAGCTTATTCTTGAAAATTTTTAAAGATTGAACGGAATTACAGGTAATTTCTCAATATTATGAAGAATTTTAAGAAATCTTGAAAAAATGTCAATATATTTCAAAACATTTTAATATATTTTAATCAATTTCTAAACATTTGGAAAAGATATTTTAAAACACTCCAAAGCATATTGACTGATTTTAGAGGATTTTGCACAATTTCGAAAGATTTAACAAAATTTTAAAGATATTTTGAATATTACAAAGGATTCCAAATGAATGGGAAAAAATTAAATGGCTTTTAAAATATTTTAGAATATTTTAAGCGATTTCTAGAGATTCGGAAAGATTCCCACGGATTTTAATGATTTTGATGAATTTTAAAGGGATTTCAAAGATTAAAAGGAATTTGAAAGACTCATATAAGTTTCATAATATTTCACAAAAGCTAAAAAAATTTATAAGGATTTCAAGAATTTAAACGAATTTTCAGAGATTTAACAGGGTTTCGATGATTTCACGAGATTTCAAAGGATGCTTAGAGATTCTGAAACATTTCAAAGAATATCCATGGATTTTAAAGGGTTTTTTAAAATTTCGATAGATTTAAGGAATTTCAAAGAATTTTCGAATATTATGAAGGATTTGAAAGAATTTTTAAAAATTTCAATCTCTTTTAAAAGATTTTCACATATCTTAAGCGATTTCTAGAGATTCAGAAAGATTCCCACGGGTTTTAAAGATTTTAAGGAATTTTGAAGGGATAGTATTCGACAGAAAATACTATCAACAAAGTAAAATTTTTTTAAAGATAAATTGAAAATTTACAAATAGACGCATTAAATTTTCGCATTTACTTTCGTGAGACTTCACTTTTATTCACAGAATCTTTTCAGAGCTGGAATAGAGGAATTACCATCAGTTTGGTAAAGACTCATCAAAAACTTAGTGCAATCTTTGGGAAATCATTAAAATGTTTGCGAAATGTTCAAAAATCTTTGCGAAACATTCAAATCTCTTAAATTCATCCGAAATCTTTGCGAGATATTTGAAATCTTAGTAAAATCTTTGAAATATTAAGGAGATTATTAAGATCTTTGTAAAATCTTTCTGAAATCTTTGGAAATCTTTGGAATTGTTTGCGAAACATTTTAAATATTTTATGAAATATTTGATAACATTTGTAAAAACATTTGAATCTTTTTGCGATCTTTGAAATCTACTTAAAATCTTTACAAAATATTTAAAACCTTTGTGAAATCTTTGGGAAATAATTAAAATATTTGTGAAATATTTTTGAAATCTTTGGGAAATATTTGAAATCTTTTTTCAAATATTTGATGATATTTGTAAAATTATTAAAATTATTAAAAACTTTGTGAAATTTCTAAAGTTCATCCGAAATCTTTGCAAAATATTTGAAATCTTAGTAAAATCTTTGAAATATTAAGAAAATCATTCAGATCTTTGTAAAATCATTCTGAAATCTTTGAGAATCTTTGAAATTGTTTGCGAAAAATTTGAAATATTTTGTGAAATATTTGATATTATTCCTAAAATCATTTAAATCTTTGTGAAATCTTTGAAACTTCCTTAAAATCTTCACAAAGTATTTGAAACCTTTGTTAAAGCTTTGGGAAATTATTGAAATATTTGTGAAATATTTTTGAAATTTTTGTGAAATCTTTGAAAATCTTTTTGAAATATTTTAAATATTTTTGAAATATTCGCTAGTACTTGTGAAATTATTTAAAGCTTTTTTCATTTATCAAATCTATTAGGAAAGTTTTTTTAGGTAATTGAAATCGTTTAAGTGTATCTGAAATATTTGCAAAATATTTGAAATCTTTAAATTTCTTAGAAAATCACTAAAATTTGTGTGCACTCTTTCTTATGTCTTTGAAAATGTTTCTAAAATATTTTAAATATTTCTAAAATATTTAAAATATTTTTGAAATATTTAGTAATATTTTCTAAATTATGCAAATCATTGAGGTCTTTGGGAAATCTTTTGAACCTATCAGAAATCTTTGCAAAATATTTTAAATCTTCGTCAAATCTTTGAATTCTTTGGGAAATCATTAAAATATTTGTGAAATCTATGTGAAGTCTTTGAAAATCTTTAAAAAATATTTGAAATATTTCTGAAATATCAGATAATATTTGTAGAATTATTAGAATCTTTGTCAAATCTTCGAAATCTTTGGAAAATCATTGTAATCTTTCTGAATTATTTTAAATGTTTAGTAATATTTCTGCAGTTCTTGAAATCTTTAGGAAATCATTTCTTTGAAATCTATCTAAAATATTTGCGAAATATTTGTAATCTTTGTAAAAACTTTGTAAAATGGTAATATTTCTTAAAAATTGTAGATAGATTTTAAAGATTGCACAAAGATTCTAATGATTTTCCAAATATTCTGACATCTTCAACAATGTTACCAAATATTTCAAAAGTATTTCAAATATTTCGCAAATATTTACAAAAATTTTAGAAAGTTCACAAGGATTTTCCAATGATTTCAAAGATTTCAGATATTTGACGAAGATTTCAATAATTTTAAAAAAATTAGCAGATATTCTAAAAATATTTCAAATTTTTTGCAAAAAATTGCAAAGATTTCTAAAGATTTCAAAAAGATTTTACAAGGATCTTAATTATTTTCTAAATATTTCAAGATTTTACTAAGATTACAAATATTTCGCGAAGATTTCGGATAGGTTTAAAAGATTATACAAAGACTTTAATGATTTCAATAATTAAACAAATATTACTGAATATTTCAAAATTATTTCGAATATTTTGAATACATTTTTTGATTTTTCAGAAATCTTTTACAAAAATTTCAATAATTTTCTAATCATTTCAAAAATTTTAAGTATTTTGCAAAGTCTTCAGATTTCCCAAATATTTCGATTATTAAAAAAAATTAATATTTGTTCAAAAATACAGAAAGATTTCAATAATTTCACGAATATTATTAAATATTTAAATAAATATTTCGAATATCTGGCAAAGATTTCACAAAGATTTCACAAATATTCAACTTGAAAAATTTTACCAAATTTTTAAAAAATATTTTAAATATTTTGCAAATATTTTAGAATCTTAACAATGATTTTCCAATAATTTCAAAGATTTCAATGATTTTACAAATATGATCAAATATTTCAAAAGTTTCGCAAAGAATTTCAAAGAAATTCAAAGATTTCAGAAAGATTTTACAAAGATCTAAATGATTTCCCATATATTTCAAAGATTTTCTAAGGATTACAAAGATTTGTAATATCTTGCAAATATTCTGGATACATTCAAAAAATTTCACAAAGATTTCAATCATTTCACAAAAATTTTAAATAGATTTTAGAGAGCGCACAAAGAATTCAATGATTTCACAAATATCGTCAAATATTCTAAATATTTCCCTAAGATTTATAAATATTTTACAAAAATTTTAATGATTTTCAAAAAATTGCACAAAGATTTCAATAATTCCCCAAATATTTCAATAACATCATAAATATCGCCAAATATTTCAAAAATATTTCAAATATTTTTATATATTCCAGAAATATTACAATAATTTTACAAAGATTTCAAAGATTGCACAAAGATTTTAATGATTTCCTAAAGATTTTAATAACTTCATAAATATTACGAAATGTCTCAAAAATATTTTAGGTATTTTTAGGTATTTCAGAAAGATAACAATGGCTTTATTTTTGGGCTTAAAGAAATGGAATCAAAGAAATGCATTTCTTTGTATCCAAAAATTTATTTTTCAGTAGACAGAAATTCAGTTTATCATTACTTTTTTCCATACTTGGTATTCGCTTCAACAGATGTTGCTAAAAGTGAGTACTGAGTAAACACCATGATATATCAAAAAGGTGTCGCTCGAGAAGTAGATTCAGGTTGTAACTGACGAGGAATGCAGATTTTCTCTTATTTGAAAGCACGGTGCTCAATCCTCAAGCCGGCAGTTGACTCAAAAAAAGTTATTTGCTCGCGAGAGGAAAGCTCAGCGTGTTGCCCTATTGCCACCCCCGACAAATATTTGCTCTAAGGTAAAAGAAAAAAAGGGGTTAGGGTAGTGCCTCGGCTAATAAAACCGGAATATACGAAACGTGCGGAGAAAATAAACGGTCCAAAGGTAAAAAAGGGAAATTCAGCGTGTGTCGTGACGGATTCGCGATTCAATATCGGTGCAACCAATGTCCTCGAGACGTCGTCTTATCCATATACTTCCAAGTATAAGTAAAGAATATTGCTTTCCCATACCTGCTGAAATCGAATTTCATCAAAAGGAAAGATCGCAGGAAAAAAGGAAAGAGCGTTCTTGATCTTATGAATCTGAATATACAACAGCTTTTTGTGGATGGAATGACTGTTTTTGATCTACTTAGTGTAACCCAATATTGTTTCAGTCTTCACCTGCGGAAAAATTTTTCTTTAACCCTGCTGGGATTCGAACCCAGGTATATCTGCGTTCGAATCCCATCAGAGATAAGGAGGAATTTTTTCACTGGGATCATTTTTCTATTTTGGGATTCAAACCCACGTATACCTGGTTTCGAATCCCAGAAAAATTAAAGCGGAATTTTCACACAGCTAATGACTGTAACAATTGACAAACAACTATTTTACAAGTTTATGAAATGCTTAAAACAAAATTAAAGTTAGTGAGTTTATTTTACAATTCAAGCACCTAAATACAAACCTCAAAATCTTTCCCTCATCTCCCTTTTTAGGCTCTTTTAAAAAAATTCCTTTTTTTCCCTGTTTGCAAAAAATTTCCCTTTTTCTCGTTTTTCTGCTTAAATAAAAACTAAATTTATAGAACCCAATAGAAATATAACTATGATTCGTTAAAAGATAATCCTTTTGCCTGAAAAGTTTACTATTATATATTTGGATCAGAATTAATCTCTTTGGGTTAAGATTTTGACCGTTTGGTTGAAATTTACCAATTTTGTAGCAAATTTTTTTTTTATTCAGCTCAGAATTAATTTTTTAAATAAAAATGTAACTTATCCTTATCTGGATGAAAATCAATCGTTTTTTGTTGAAAATTACTATTGAAGTTTTCACTGAAAATTTATCATTTGTCCCTGAAAATTCAACTACTTGGTTGAAAGTTGAACTTTTTCGTTGAATACAGTAGACTTCCCTGTGCTTTAACTCTCGCTTGCTCGAACACTTACATGTTTGCACCCCCCTACAATCACTTCCTTCAACTTTTCACCTCCCACCACGGTCCCTGTACAGGCTGTACGGTCACGCCCACGGCAGTGACTGACCAATTAAAAAAAGAATCTCAAAGAGCGGGAAGCTTTGAATTAAGTATTGTAGGATAACCTCATTGGAATGCAGACTTTTGCGAGAAAATATTCTAAACGTAAAAGTAAGTCATAAATGTACGAATTGTAATATTTCTCAAGTGTAGAATGTATTTGCTCACTCATGTTTTATTCTTTTGTGGATTCACGACCTTTCAGTTTCACGGTCGAATCGGGTACTCGCTAACCTCAAATTTCGGACAGGTGCTAGGTCGTCAATCGACAAAAGAACGGGACTCGACTGAGAAAATAGATTTTACGCTTGACAAATATTAATATTTAGACTTGTATCACTTACCTCTACGTTTAGAATACTTTCTCTGAAAACTCGTATGCAGTTGCAGTCCCATGTGGTAACCTTCCGGACGAGTAACATTTCCACCTAACCTAGCCTAGCATTATTTTATTGAAACCTTACATTTCTTTATTACAGAGTCATAATTCATTGTAGAAAAGTAATTTTTTGTTGTTTAGAACGATTCAGACTGCCCTGAATGTTTACGAACCAGAAGTTAGCTATGCATATAGATCTGAGGCTTGAGCATTGAATTAAAACTAAATTAATGGCTGTAGGAAAAAAATAAAAATAACGCTGTTTTCGTCTTAGCAATATCTCTAGGTGTTTTTTTCGTTTTTTTTAAGTCATTTTTCAAACAATTACATTGTTATTGAACAATGAACAGTTATTATAAACGAAAGTAAGAGTCCTACTAAAAATGTAAAGATACAAATAAATTCGTTTTGGGAACATCTCCAGTTTTTTTTTATTTTTTAACAAAAGTCACTTTTTAAACAATTATATTGTTTTTATTTTTTAACATTTTTTTAAACAATTATAGAAAAGAATAAAATGCTACTAATTATAGCATAACGTACCTTGAAGTATTAAAAATTATAAAAATTTTAAACTGCGCATAAAAGTTAGTTTAAACATTGTTTTTATACCCTTTACTTACACTACACCGTGCTACAACGTGCAGCATATAGATTTCAGGATTGAGCAATTATTATAAACAGAAGTGAGAGTCCTACTAAAAAAGTAAAAATACTAAAAAAATCGTTCTGAGAATATCTCCAGGTGTTTTTTTCATTTTCTAAAAAAAGTCATTTTTCGAACAATTATGTTGTTTATAATTTTAAACTGTTTATCAAAAATCATAGAAAACAATGAAATGCTACTAACTGTAGCATAACGTACCTTGAAGTATTAAAAATTAATAAAAATTTTAAAATGTGCAAAAAAGTTAGTTGAAACATTGTTTTTATCCCCTCCACTTACACTGCACCGTGCTACAACGTGCTGCACATAGATTTCAGGATTGAGCATTTATTATAAACAAAAGTGAGAGTCCTACTGAAAAAGTAAAGATACCAATGAATTCGTCTCGGAAATATCTCTAGGTTTTTTTTTCACTTTTTGAAAAATCTTTTTTTTTTGA
>JAUELO010000179.1:35461047-35471114 GCA_032357855.1 Amphibolips quercusostensackenii | reverse complement strand
ATATTGAAACATTTATCTACTCTACAATTTTCATTTCATTACACATTTATTAGCTTGCACTTACAGGATTAAATAGAATTATATTGCTGAATTCTGATATAAACATGTAAGTTATAAATAGTACATTATTTTCACAAGTAATGTTCAGAAAAATTGCAATTCATTTTTTTGCAAGCTAAATAAACCTTTGACACTTAACTGCCGTATTTATGTTTCCATGCTTTACAATAGGAACTAGAAAACTAAAAAATGATAAATTTAAATTATTTTAATGTTAATATCGCAGACTAAACAGTCTAAAATGTTCCTAAAGCAGGATAAAACGCGTGATTTTTCACGTAAATATGAAAATAATAGTGGAATAAACTCTAAATTAAGTGTAGGTACTGTATTGATTTCACTATGAAACGTTCTAAATTTCTAAACTTTTAATTAAAAATATTGCAATTTCAACAATATAGATGATTTTTTCACCAAAAAGATTAATTTTCTATTAAAAGACACTAATTTTCAGCAAAATACATGAACTGTCAACCAAGTACTTTATTTTTCAAACAAAGAGATGAATTTTAATAAATAACAATAAATCTTCAGTAAAAAAATGGTTTTCAACCAAGTAGTTAAATTTTAAAACTAATAAAATCAATTTTCAACGAAAGATACAATAGGTAGTATTTCAACCAAAAAGGAAGAATATTTAAAAAAATAGTTAAATTCTCAATTTAAGTAATTTCTAACAAAATAGTTAAATCCTTAATTTAAGTAATTTTCAAAAAAATAATTACATTTTTGAACAAAGAAATTAATCTTTAGCTAAAATTATAAATATTTAACCAAAAAATTGGTTTGTATTATATTGGTTAATATTTCAATCAAAAAAATCGAATCTTCAACAAAATAGGGGAGCCACCCTAAAGTAGATAGAGGACCTACAGTACCTACAGTTGAAAGTTAATTTTCAACCTCAAAAAAAAGAATTTTGAATAAATTAGTTCAATTTTGAAACAAAAAGATGAATTTTTAACTCAAGTGATGAATCTTTAACCAAAATATTAATTTTTAACAAAATAGTGGAATCCTTAACCAAAACAGATTATCAATTTTTAACCAAACAGTTGTTTTTTCAACCAAAAAAGATAACCTGCTTCTAGAAAAGAGATAAATTTTTACCAAAAAAGTTAATTTTGGACACAGAAATTTTTATTTTTAACTGATCAGTTGCATTTTCAATCAAATAGTTAAATTTTTAGACCGAAAGGACAAATTTTTCAGAAGGTAGTTGATTTATTTACCAAGAAAGATTACTTTTTTACTAAAAAGGACGAATCTTCAACAAAACAGTTGGTTTTTTCAAAAAATAATTAATTTTCTAACAAAGCAATACATTTTTTAGTGAAAAAAGATTAAGCCAAAAATATAATATCAGACTATTCAATTAAAAAGAATTAACTTTTAACCAAAAATAGATACATTTTTTTATTGGATTCTATTAATTCAGTTCGAATTTAAGCAAGAAATAAAGGAAAAGAAGAAGCTTGTCAAAAATATGGCAAAAAACGCCATTTTCAAAGAAGGGAATTACTACAGACTTCATACATAGATTGAGTAAATTTCCTTTTTCTTATTATAATACCTAAAATGAGATGGATTAAAGAAACTAAAGTAACCTCTTCCTATAAAAAGGTGACAATAGAGACTTTTCTTTCAAAAAGTGATCCTCTGATCAGAAGTAAATTTTTGTCTTTTTATAAAAGTAATTTCTGCTTTATGTACAGTCGTATCGTATGTAAGCTTTTTTATTAGGTTACGAAATTATTTGCTTTTTTAAAAATTCAACCATTAGCTTCAAAGTTAAACTCATTTTCTAAAAATTAATTTATATATTGAACCTTTGTATTTTCAATTAAAAATTCATCTTTGATCAAAAATGTAACTAATACTTTGTCAAAAATCAATTTTTTTATTCCAAATTTAATTATTCCAGTAGAAAATTTAACTGTTCTGCCGCAAATGCGTTTTTTTTGTAAAGAATTAGATTTTAAAGGAAAATTGAACTATTCTATTTTAAGTTGAAAACTTATTTTCTTTCCCTTTTTTCAATTTTTATTTTTGTCTCTCATGAGTTAAAACGTAAGGGAGTTAGGAAGTTTTTTTTCTAATTGTAAATCTTTTTCAGGTTTCTTTAGAAAAAAATGTTTTTTCATGAGAAAATAGATTTTTGTTCGATCTTAAATTAAAAATGTATTTTTTCGTAATGAAATTTCTACTATTTCGATGAAAATTAACATTTTTATTTAAAAATTCAACTTTTGGTTTGCAAATTTATGTATTTTGTGAAAAATTTGGCTTTTTATGGAAAATTATTTTTATGTTTGAAAATTCCTCTTTTTCATGAAAATTTCAACTATCTTAGTTGAAAATTTATTATTTTAGTTAAAAATTCATTAGTTTCGTTGAAAATTATTTTTTTCAACTGAAAACACAGCTTTTACGTTTTTAGTTAGAATCGATCTTTCCAAGTTCAAAATTCAACAATTTAAATAAAAATTTGTTATTTTTTTTTTAAGAAAATGTATCTATATTTTACAAAATACACATATTTTGTTAAAAATCGATTTTTATATAAAAAATTATCTTTTATTTTGAAAGTTAATCTTTTTCTCTAAGAATTCTTCTTCTCGGTTGAAAATACAAGTACTCCAAGTGAATATTATCATTTTAGTTGAAAATTCATCTGTTAGGTTGGAAATAAAATTACTTAGTTGAGAGTAAAACACTTTTTTTCAAATTATCTTAACTTTTTGATTACTAAATATTATTTTTTGTTGAAAATTCGTCTTTTTTGGTAGAAATCAATGTTCTTGTTTAAAAATTCATCTTTTTGTTAAAAAATTAAATTACTTGTATATGAGTTGAACTCTTTTGTTGAATTTGTTTTATTTAAGATTCATAATTTTAATTAGAAATTTATTTCTTGGGTTGGACAATTAGGTGTTTCATTAAAAAATTGTTTTTTCTAAGAATGAAAAAGGATTTTCTCCGAAAATTGATCTATTACGTTGAAAATTTGTTTTCTTTTTGTTGAAAATAATTTTTTTTTTAACCGAAAGTGTAACTGTTATAACAGTTAAATATTCCATAATATTAATTCAAAACTCATTGCTTATGTTGAACATTCATTTTTTGACTCGAAATTCAATTATTCAATTTTTGGTTGTAAATTAATCTTTTTTAGTTGAAAAGTCATCTCTTTTGGTAGAAATTAATCTTCTTGGTTGACATTTAATCTTTTTGGTCTTAATTCAATTATTTCATAAAATATTCATCATCTCGTTTAAATATTTCGTAGGCTTAGTTGAAAATTCATCTGTTTGCCGGAACTTAAATTTATTTAACCTTGAATTTGATTATTCAAGTTTTGGTTAATAAATTAACTTTTTTCAGTAAAAATTAATTTTTTTTAGTTTGAAAATTCAACTATTTCAGTTGTATGTTCATTGTTGTCGTTGAAAACTCATATTTCTGATTTAAAATGTCATTATTCGAGTTAAAGATTCATCATTTAGATTGAAAATTCATGAGTTAGTTTAAAAATTAATTTTATTAACTAAAAAAGTAACCATTTAATTTTCGGTTGAAAGTTAATTTTTTTTAGTTCAAAATTCAAGTCTTTGGTTAAAAATTCATCTCCTTTAAGTGAAAATTTAACTGTGTAATTAAAAAATGCATCTTGTTTCTCCTAATTGTATTTTTTGGTAGAAAATTATTCTAGGTGCTTGAAAATTCATCTTTGTGGTTGAAAATTCAAGCATTTTAGTTAAATGTTCATTTTTTCAGTTGAACAATTATCTTTTTGGTTTAGAATTTAAATTTTCTAACTGAAAGTTTAACTTATTTATTTTTGTAGAAAATTTATATTTTCTAGTGGAAAATTCAATTCTTTGTTTTAAAATTGACTTGCTTTGAAATTTTTCGCTCTGTTGTGTTAACAGATGTTTAGAATGAACGTGATAAATTAAAATAAATGTTTGAAATTTGCAACAAATATGAATATTTCACTTTTATCTGACCGGGAAACCTAAAAAACTTGACTGGGGAAAACCCGGGAAATGACTGGGAATTGGGAATCGTCCGTCGAATCGCTACCCTGGTGTGGCAGCTTCGGACATATCTAATACTATATTTGTTATTCGCATTTAAATAATTTTAAAAATACACCCACTAAACAAATTAATTCACTGATTTCATTTTAACTAATAAATAAACCAATTGAAATTCTGATTTCTTTTCAGATACAACAGCCTGGCAGGTCAAACAGTACCAATAACGCTGAAGCATCAAACATCATCAGTTTCTGCAATTCAGTCTCAGTACATTTACCAAAATTTTGGCACCATACATGCTGGAGTTTTGAGAGTATCAGAACCAGGAACGAGTTCTAGTTCGAATTCCAGTCAAAGAAGCATGACTCTTCAAAATCCAAAAAGAAAGTCTCAAATTGCCCAAAATACATTCAGCACAATGGAGTGCGAGAAAAAGAAACGAGGACCTGGAGTCGCGCCGAAGGGTGGTTTTTATACCGGAAGTGCCGTATGACCACCACCCCCTCCTCCGACTCCCAGGTAACTTCAGGAAGACGAAACTCCACTCTAGTCTGAATTTCGGAAGTGAAAAAGAACTTGGTGGTTGGGGAGGAAATTTTGAGTTCAAAGGAACACTGCTATGAAATCATTCAAGAACCAAATAAACTTTGTCCAAAGATATAACGAGTTTTTGAAAGACTTTCGCTTTAAAAAAAAAGCCAATTTTCGCCAAAGTTGACGGATGTATGTAAATAAAGAATCTTAGCTTGAAATCAAAGAATTAAAAATAGAAGAATCTTCTCTTTGTGAAAGCTTTCCCCGTTTTTGCGTTGGCCTTCAAAGACTGACAAAATTGTATTAGGGTGTCTACTAATTTTTGTTCACCGAATTCTCGGTTATTTCCGGGTTTTGCCCAATTGTAAATATAAAATCTCTTCTTACTAGAAGCAAGAATGAAATTCATTTAACTTAAGACTTTTCTATGAATAATTTTATGTATTGCGACATCTTATTATAGTTAAATCAAATAATATTTTTGTAATTTATGGTTTCGGGTAAAAATGCAGGCAAAAAATATTTTTCTTGAGCCGAAAAAACTGTTTTCTCTGTATTACATAAAAATTTGGTTAAATCAAACAAATGCTTGTTGATTTGAGAAAATATTAGATTGACCTAAACAATTTTTTTTGTTCAATTAGCCAAATACTCCATCTAAAAAAGGTTTGGTTGAAAAAACCAAAAAATTTAGTTAGGCGGGACAAATATTTTGTTGTCCATATAATAACCATATTCTATGGTTAAACCAACAAACATTTTGTTGATTTAACCAAATAGCTTTTAATGTGTGAATGAAATTAAATTACAATTGCTTTAGATATTACGGCACACGATGGTGACCCTCTTTAGATAATTATTTAGACATATGTATATATATTATGGGAAAAATAATACAATTTGGATGTCTTAATTAACTGCGAAGATTCAGCTAACATTACACTTGTTATTTTTCATAAACATATATTTTGTTAACTATTTTTTGTATTCTAACTGGTAAATAATTATTAGATATAATTGTTGATATGTTTAGTATTAGAAACTAATTAATGATCATTATCAAAGAGTAATTCCATAAAAATGCTTGAAATCTTATGTTATTGCAGTTTAATTATAATTACATGTTTTTATTACACAGTCAATGTAAAATTCACTTAGCACTAAAAAAATAAATAATAATAGCAATGTCTTTTTGTAATAACTCTCCAATAATAAATCAATCGCTAATACAAGAAAAATTAAACTCTATCTAAATTTTTTATATGGAATCTTTAAAAATCTAAATTTCGTTTTTAAATTTTTTGAAATTTTGACAAGTTTTTAATTATTTTTGAACCTTTCCAAGCCTTTTAAATATCTCTTAAACTTGCTTGAATTTTTTAATCAAATTTTTTAATGTATCAAAGTTGAAAAATTTTGCTTTAAAATATTTCTTATTTTTTTCGAAATTTTAGAAAATATTATAAACGTTTGAAAATCTTTGTTAATTTTCACTAAGAATTCATTCTTTAAAATAAAAAATCATATGAAATTTCCCCAGAATTACTAATTGTTCTGTTAATATTTATACATCAAAACTTGTTTTTTTATTTATTAAATTTTTATGTATTTTTTTAAATATGTTTTTAAAAATAAAGATCATTAGAAACTTTTCCAGAAATCTTAAAAAAAATTTTTAGCATCTCCAAACCTTTCAAAATACTTAACAAGCTTCAAAATGTTATTACGAAATTTTCAAAAATATACATTTTGTTTAAAATTTTTGATAACTTTTCCAATTTTAAATTATTTGTGAAATTTTCTCAAGACTTTTGCATATCTTTTAAAATGATTCCCGTTTTTGCTCCAAAAAACCCTCCAAACTTTGAAAACATTGCCTCAAATCTTATATATATATATTTTTTTATTTTTAGAAATCTTTTAAAATTGGTTAAAAATTTTCTGAATATTATCTAAAAATTAATTTTTAAAAATAAATAATCATTTTCAATTTTTCTAGGAATCTTAAGAAAATTTTGTTGTTCTTATGAAACCTTTCACAATTTTCAAAAAGCTCGTGAGTTTTTGTTTTAAAATCTGCAAAAATTTACATTTTGTTTCAAATTATTAAATACAATTCAAAGTTTCAAATAATTTTTTAATATTTTCAAAGCTTCTGAATATCTCCTGAACTTACTTGAAATGTTTCTTAAATTTTGTAATTTTGCAAAATTGAAAAATTTTATATTTTTTTTTAAATTTTATAAAATCATTTTAAATGTTTTGAGATCTTTTTCAATTTTGTCTTAGAATTTATTATTCAAAATAAGAAATCATATAAAATTATTCCATAAATCTTAAGAACAATTTTTTATTCTCTGGAAACCTTTTAAAATTCCTAAAACTTTTCTAAATGCTGTTTCCAAATCTTCAAAAATCTACGTTTTGTATACATTTTTTTTTCTAAATTAAAATTTTTTTTACTATTCTTCCTAAAAGACGAATTTTCCACATAATAGTCAAATTTTTAACCCGAAATTACAAAAAAAAATATCACTTGCAACCAAATAGATGAATTTTCTACCAAAAGAAGACGAATTTTCAACGAAATTACCACAATGTCCACATTTTTCAAAATCAAGAATTTTCACCCAGGAACTCTAGTTTTCAGACAAAAAACTAATTTAAAACAAAATAAGTCAAGTTCAAACCAAAAAAATTAATTTTTAACTAATTACAGTAAAATCCAACCAGAAAAAAGAATTTCAACAAACTCTTTTAAATTTTGTTTTGAAATTTTCAAAAATTCACATTTTGTCTTGAATTTTGTAAATATTTTTAAATAATAATATTTGAACAAAGACGAATTTTATGCAAAAATTTCAATTATTTAACCACAGATTACAAAAAACGCTTACTGTAAACCAAATAGTTCGAAGAGGTGACATTAATAACGAGAGAACAATTTTTAAACGTCTTTTAAATTAAGTCGAATTATCCCTGAAATTGTAAAAAATATTTCAAAATAAGAAGATTGCATTAAAACATTCTAGATTTTCGACACTTTGAAAATTCTTTTCAAGTTTTTTGAAATGTTCTTTAAAAATTTATTCATAAAAATAGAAAATCATTTATAAATTCTCCAGTAAAACTTAATTTTATTTTAAATGATTTCAAATTTTTCTGAATTTTTCATTATTATTCAAGCTTTTTAAAACCCTTAAACCTTCTGGATACATTTTGAAATGATTTTAATTTTTTTTGCAATTAAAAAAAAAATGTCTTATAAATTTCTAAATCTTCTAAATATATATTTTTAAATTATGGTATTTTTCCTGGAACTTAAAAACTTCTGCATAATTAGAAAAATGGCTTCAAAATGTTTTGGATTCTTTTTGAAGATCTTTGAAAATATTTAAAATTTTTTTTTAAAATTCTATTTAAATTGATGTCTTAACATAAAAAATTATTTCAAATTTTCCCAGAAAACTTAGGAAAAATATTTTATTCTCTTGAATCTTTTCAAAAATTTGCACTTTTCAAAATTTGCAATGTTATTTCCGGCTCAATTATGTATTTCCGTATAATATCCGGTATTATTTTAATTTTCCCTATTTCCCCGATTTTCCCGATTTTGATGGTTAGTAGACACCCTGTGTATGATTGGATGTGGTGTGAGCTTGTGTAAATTTCTATGTAAAGCAATCAGAATCACTTTAAAGTGGCAGATTTATTCTAATAAAAAACTACTATCTTTTATGAAAAAATATTCTCTTGTATAAAAAAAGTTTCTCATTTCTAGATGTAATTGATACGCAATACAGGTACAATCGTTCTCTGTGTGCTGATAATCATCTGCCTCTTTAAAGCTCAAGATTCGCTGTTAAACTTATCCTAAAAAAAATTTCACACTTGTATAGCTAACCAAACGAAGTTTAAATGAAATTACAGATAGATGTAGCTTAGGTTATGAAAATAATTTAGTGAGTCGATGTAGTATGTTTAATTGAGAAGCTTGTTCTGAGCGTTGAAAAAAATGAACGACCCCTGTACAAAGTTCTTCGACTTGTAACTTGTCTTTAATACTTCGCCAATCCTGGACATATCAGATTGAATAAAAAAGAATCAAAAATGAAAGTCTACTGTCATATCATTATCGTTTCTTTGTTTTTTTTATTATCGTTTAATTTTCAAATAATCCATCCAACGAATGCAAAATAAGAATATGGTGCTAAATTTAATTTATTTATTATTTCTTCATTCTTGACAACAAGAAATGATAAAAAAGTGTTCTATATTTTGGAGTACTTTACTTTTTAAGAGATAACATTTTTTTTCTTTATTGTTTTGACACAAAATAGTTCTAACTGATGCTGTATCACAATATTAGCTTGAGTTGTATAAACACTTACCCTCTAGAGTATCATAATTCAGAAAATTTACCCCTCAAATGCTTTGCCATATGACATATAATTTAAGATTTTGCACTTTGTTGCTGCAAAGATCTTGTTTTGATATTTATTTTTTTATCAAGAATCATCAGTAATATCTGAAATAACCCCTAAATTATGTGTCATCCAACCTTTTAATATTATTATCAATGAATAAGAAATATATTTATTAATATGACATTTCTGTAATAATTGTATCAATATATTAGGTGTGGACAGCAATCAATAATCATATAACTAAATTTTTCTTAACGATGGCACTTGTCCTGTATTAAGAATCCTTGTTATGAAAAAGTACCATTAAAAAACTTTTTATGTTTTGTTCAGCAAGCAATGTTAATCATGACACATATAACAGGAATGTTTGAAAAAATTTCATCAAGGGTCAGGTACGCACATATTTCTATTGAAAATTGCACACACATACACATACCCTTACACATATCGTCCTTCGAACACTTATTGCTTTCACCTCTCAATATATCGTCTTCAAAATAAAAAATAAATGAACCAAAAATAAATGAAAAAAAATATTGCCTGTTTACGACTTGAACGTGTAATATAATAAGGGCATTATAATTTTGGCATTTATAGTAATAACTGCGCATATATAAGATTATCAGATTAATTAATTCATCACGATTTGTGTAGATACATACATGTGTACAAACCAGAAGAAAAGAATATTTGTTCAGTGACAAATTTGCTTCTTATTCTATCGTGTAAAGTATAACTACATAAAATGATAATCTGTTAGATATAATATTGTTATTGAAAATAACGTTAAAGTTGGACAAACTCGGCATTCATCCTTCAGAAATAACACCTGAGATTGTTGGTGTAATAAAGGATATTATGAGAAGATATATGTTTGATTCCTCATTTGGTATAGAAAATTTAGTTCGCTTACAATTTGCTGATGGGGTTAGTCAAATTGACATAAAAACGATTAAAAATGAAGAAAAAGAAAACGATTATAGTGTTTATATCAAGAGAAAAG
>JAUELO010000179.1:35412368-35426599 GCA_032357855.1 Amphibolips quercusostensackenii | reverse complement strand
TAGCGAATAAGTTGGTTTTAAAACTCATCTCTTTCGAAAGAAATTTTGTTTTACAATTCAACCCTTTGTTTGAAAATAAGCTTTTTCGTAGAAAATTCAACTAGGCATTTGGTTATAAATTAATAAAATTATTTGATAACAAAATAAACTATTTCATATTTTGTATAAAATTATCAAATTAACTTTTTATAACAAAGTATCTTTACGGTTCGAAAATTCAACTGTCTTGTAGATAATTCGTCTTTTTTGCGAAAAATTTAACGATGCCCATATTTGGTTGATGATTGATGTTTTTGGCATAAAATTCAGCTACTCATTTAAAATTAAACTACTGCATTAAAAGTGCATTTCTTTGTCAATTTAACTATTTGGTTAAAGGATCAACTCTTTTGTAAAAAATTCGTCTTTACGTTTAATTTGAATTTGTAAAATCCTGAGTAATTTTTACTTGAAATCCTTTATCCATAAAATCAATTATGTACATATAAAATATAAATCACTTAAGTACAATTTGATTTACAAGACAAAATATGAAATTTTTTCTTGAATTAATATGTATGGCTAACATTGTATTTTTGCTTCAACTTTAAATTATTATGTGCGTTGGATGACAAAATTGACAAAACAAAACAAACATATTTTTACTACTGAGAAAAATCCAACAGAAATTGTTCTTACGGCCCTTACTGTTTACGTTTGTATTCCTCCGCTTTCGGTCCAAAACAATTTGAAGACAACCCCTGACACTGGACAAAGTGAGAGTTTGGTTTACATGGATTTTTAACCAAGAAGTTAAATTTTCAACTAGAAAAGATCAAATTAAATGAAATATTTCCAATCTTTTTAAATCAGATAACATTTTGAATGGGGATCAATCCACATTTCCAAGAAAACCCCTCAGGTTATAAAGTGACAAATTTGAATTTTGCGTAATATTACCGTTTTATTAAAGTTTTTGTGAATTATTTTTTCATAAATAATTAATAATTGGTTACTTAAGAATAATAAGTAATTTTCATCTAATTTTTAATTTATTTAAACAATTTTAATTTGTTCAAACATTGTTTACAGGTAAGTCGCGAAATATACGTATTTTCTTTCAATTATGAGTTTCCTAATCAATGATATCTATAAAATAAATTGCTAAAATTATTTAACAATTATTTGAATAATACGTGTTTGTTTAATTATATAATTCAACTAAAAAAAGCAGGACAAGCGTTTTATCTAACCAATTTTTTGACAAATTTTAATATTTTTAAGTACTAGGAATACTCATTCTAAGAATACTCGTAAATATTTAAACGAATTCAAATTGTTTAAACAATTTTACTTAGTTTGCAAATTTTATAATTGGCACTTTTTGAAAGATCATAATATTTTTATGTACTGCTTTGTTTTATAAAAATACTCTCAAATAGTTAGAGGAATAAACTTTTTTTTAATTGAATTCCTTTTACTGATTTAATATTTTATTTATCGGTAAAGAGAAAAAAACGCGCTTTTTTCATTTTTTCAGATATAATTGGTATAAATTATTCTTAGAACACAAAGCAGTATTTTGAAATATTTCAATCTTTTGAAAAATGTCAAAAGTAATATATTTGAGCTAAATAAAATTCTTTTACCAAATTAAATTTTTTTTTAACATTTACAAGTATTCTTACAAAACAAATTAGTATCTACAAATATTAAAATTTGTCGAAACTTTGGTGAGAAAAAAAATTTCTCCTACTTTTTTTTAGGTATACTATATACTTAAAAAAACAAGTATTATTTGAATAATTGAAAAATTATATAAAATAATTTTATTTTTATCATTGACTAAAGAACTTATAGAGTATAGGAACGTCTTTTTCGCGACTTATTTGAAAAAACAAATGCTTCATCAAATTAAAATTGTTTTAAGAATTAAAAATAATTTAACAAAAAAATGAGTGTTTTTTAATTACCTTGTTTAAATCTTTATATTTTTACAAAATGAAAGACTAATGATAATAAAAATGAAAATGGTTGATACAAAAAAATAATGGTGTACCAAAAAAATGAAAATTAAATCTCTTAATATCAGAGTATCAGAGACAAGTTTTTGCTAAAAATGAAAAAAAATTAATATACGTTAAGAAAAATTAGGTCATTATATTTTCAAGAAATATAAATGATAAAAGGTTAAAGAAAATGATTTCGACGTTAAAATTTTAATTAGATTTTAAGTAAAAATTCGTTTAAATTCTTTTTGAAAATTGGCTGTGTCAGTCATCCCGAAAATTCCGGAGGACTAGACAAGCTTATGAAAAGTATATTTGTGCTTATCCGGGATTTCAAAGCGCGAGACATTTCGTTAGAAATTATTATAATATCACAAAACGATATATAAAAAAACCTTTTTACTATAATTTTTATTTTATTCTTAAATAATTTCTTATGCAATAAACCTATTTTCGGTCAAAAAAGTTGGTTATCTAGTTTTGTATTGACATCCTTCAATTCTATATTTCTGAATCCTTGAGTGAGTTCTAAAAATAAGTTTATATAAAAAAAATTCTATAAAATATATATTAAATAATAATAATAATGAAGTGAGTATTCCTTGGTATTATAAATTCCAATTAACCGCACCTTAAAATTGATGTTCAGAAGAAACACAAGTTCTTGTAACTGAAACAAATAAAACAAGTAATTTTTTATATTTAGAATTAAATGTGTTGATAAAGGAAGATAAAAATAACTTAATAATGTATTTTTACATTTAAAAATAAAAATATAATTAATTAAAATTTTAAGCAGGTGTGACTTGTCTAATGAAATTCCAAATAACAATATTGAAAAAGGGGTAACAGAACTGCTTTTGGATCTCGATCTATATTGTGATAATAAATTAATTTCAAGCCTGGATCACGGCCGCTCTAAAAAAAAGCGATTATATAGGTCTCGCTTATTAAATCCAAGGATACATCAAAACTTTTTCTAATTTCATCTTTCGTCTTACATACCACGGCTATTCATCCCAAATCTCCATCTTTCTCTATTTTTTATTTTCCACCACTTTTATTCCTTATATTACTCCCTGGCCTTTTCCTTTGTTATTGATTATTTATTATCCACCACTTTTTTCATCTAATTCATTCATTTTTTTTACAATTTATTATTTTTCTGCTTTGACTTGATGGAAAGATATTTCATTTTCATATTTAGTAAAATTGTATCAGATTTTAGATCGGATAAGTAACTGCATCATTGGACCAATTTTGATGGAATTCAGATCAATTTTACTGAAATTAATGCCCACCATTTCTAAATTAAACAATTTTAAGCATTATTTTTTTACTCTGATCAAATAAAGCTATGTAAATATTTAATATTGTGAAATACTTTCTAAAACTTATTTTACGAAATAAATAAAATAAATTTTAATTAAAGCTAATGGACTAATGGAAAAGCCATTTACTTGATTTTACGCATTAAAACTTTCATTATTTTAAATAAAAATTGCTTTTTATTTTTTAAATATTTCCTGGAACTCATTTCACGTAATAAAGCTAATTTTAACTAGAACTGAGTAGCAGTAAAAAAGAAAACTTAAAATGGATACACAGTAAATTTTTTAACCTTGCATTTAGAAGTGAGCTGAAATGAAGCAAAGATTGAAATGGAATTCAGATATTCAGATACTAAAGTTTGAAACTCCAACAAATTTTTGGCTAAGTTTAGGTTTATCTCTAAATTTAGGGTCAGAAAAATGTGAAAGTGTCAGAAATTTATGAATTTTTTTACAAGTCGTACAAAACATAAAAACATGCAATTGTAATGTCTGACCCCGAGTTATCTCGTCTGATCACTGGTAATATTGTTTAATCTTTTGAAATCACATGTAATCTTAGCAGTCATGTTCAAACGCAGTGGTAACCCGCGGTTGGATTTGACTTTTATTAGAAGTACTCAAATTTGCCAGGGGAGAGGAAAACTGCAGAAAAGCTACTTGCCGAGTACAGCCGGTTTCGCGACTGTCGAGTTTGGGATTAACTTCGTAATATTTTGCTCTATTATTTATTTACTATTATCCGAATTTCTCTCCTTTTGCTTCCTCCTTTCCTCTCCCTAAGTTGCTACATCTCTCTCTGAGCTTTCGCACGCATTGCATCCATTTCCTTCCTTTACGATCTTCCGATGCTAATTTCACGGGGCTCGCGCTCGTATCGCAAGTCAGCAAGACGCAGCCCGTGAATTCAAAAGGAGTTGGAGTTTAAGACTAAGGCTCCCTTCGAGGCGGCTCCACTGACGATGACGAGATGATCACTTAATTTGGCCAACAGCTGCCGCGTCGTCGTTGGCCAAGACCGCCGTGTCTATCTCCTTCGTTCTCCTCATCTCTGTTTCCTTTTTTACAGTCTCCATCCTTTCCCCCCACTTCCTCTTCCTCTATAACCTTATCCTTCACCTTCTTCCTCTCATTTGAATTTGCCTTCTCTCTCTCCTCTCACTCACTCTCTCTCTTTCTCTTTCTCAACTCTTCCTCACTCCATCACAACAAGCTGACCACTCGCACCCTATTCTCTCGACGAGGCTTATCCATTGTTGTTTTCTCATTTGTACGTATCATGGCATCAATTCTTCTTTTTGGAACGACATTCTTACAAATTTATTGCCGTGTTTTCTTCTCCTTTTGCATGACGTTTGTCAAACTAATCGCTTTTGTTCGCAAGCACTAACAGAGGACTTCATTAACTTTTAATTACGGCTTCCTTTCTTTAATTTATCACGATTGAGGCACGCGTTTTTATTTAAGGATTTAAGGGATTTTAATGATGGGAAACGTGATTTCAATCGGTTTTCGAATGACTCTCATAAAGAGAGGACTAACATTACAAGAAACAGTTTTTAAAATTTTTTTACTTAAGAAAAGGATGTAGGTAAAATATTCATTGGAGTATGATGATGAATCTCGCAATCATTGTGCTGAAAAACTGACTGTCTTTGCATTACTTTAAGTTGTTATATATTAATTTGAATTTTTTTAAATTAATCTAGAAGTTTTCCCTTTTAATAAAAAAAAACATGGAAAACTTTATTCGAATTGAGAAAAATTCGTGCTTTTTAGGCAGAGGCCCTTAAAATTTCGATCCTGTATCCGGCTGTCGTATTTTTTTCACGAGATGCGAGATGAGATTCAAGACGAGACGAGACTCGATACAAGGTTCGAAACGCGGTTCGAAACGAGATTCAAAACGAGATTCGAGACGAGATTCAAAAAAAAAATTCGAAACGAAATCCGGAACGTGATTCGAGAGGAGATTCAAGACTTGGGAAGGAGAGAATTATCTTATAAACTATTGAAATTATTATATATTTATGTTAGTGCTTTTTACTGAAAAATAGTATTTCTAAAGAAGAATTTTAATTTAAAATTATAAAGTTTAAAGAAGACTGACAAGTTCTTGAAAATTTTAGTATGTGTTTGCGTTTTTCGCCAGAAAAAAGCATTTTTAAACAAAATTCATTAAATAAAAATCATTAACATGATTTCCTATCTTCAACAATTTTATGTAATGTTATTTAGCGTTTTACGCCGGAATTTAGTTCTTTTAAGCAAAAATCATTGAATTTCAAATAAAATTCACGATTCGTAATTATTTTGGCTTATATATGTCTTTTTCATCAAAAATTGGTATTTTTAATGAAAAATTGTTAGATTTCAAAGAAAGAAATTTTTAAAACAATGTTTCTTTTTCGGTTATTTCAGCAGTTTTTACCTTAAATTGGCACTTTCTGTCATGTTAAGTTAGAAAAACAAATTTCTAACTTACTTCTTACTTATGTCTAACTACCTTGAGATTGCTGTTACACCAAATTTATAAATAAAATTTCCAAAAACTTTATCTTATGTTGGCGTATTTAATCTGAAATTGGTATTTTTAAACGAAGGTCATCAGATTTAAATGCTACAACTTTTTTACAATAATTAAATTTAAGCTCTATAACAGTTTCGTATTCTGATCATTTTTTCGGTCAGAAATTGAAATTCAGTTAAAAAAATCATTAGATTTGAAATAGATTCAAAACTTTTAAACAATTTTAGGTTATATTGGCATTTTAAATCGAAAATTCGTATAATTAAAAAAAATTTAATTTGAACAAGAGTTACCATTTTTGAACAATTTAATATGATTTTAGTGTTTTTTCTCAGATATCTGTATTTTAAATAAAATCTTTCAAAATACCCTAAGATATTTCAAATCTTGGAATCTTCAAAAGTACCCTAAAATTTTACAGATCTATCGAAATGCCTTTAAATGACTGAAATCTATTAAAAATGCATTGAAAATTTTTCAAATACCCTACAATATTGTAAATCCTTCGAAATCTTTTCGAATTCCTTAGAATATTTAAACTCTTAAAAATTCCTTGGTAAGTTTAAAAATAACACACAAACATAAAAATTCTTTAAAATCCTTTAAAATTGTAGAAACCCAATGATAATCGCTCAGAATCGTTTAAATGTTTTACTTCAAATCATCACAATTTTTGTAAAATTTTAGCTCATGTTGTTTTTTACCAGAAGTTGAAATTTTTAATCCAAAATCAATGAATTTCAAAGAATAAATTGTCTTGAATAATTTAAAGTTAAGTTCGCTTTTTAACCAGAAGTCGGTATCAGTTTTGAAGGAAACTTACACTTTTAAAACGAATTTATGTGTTATTATTGTTTTAAATTGAAAATTGGTATTTTTAAACAAAACTAATTATAATTTTAACAAGATTTACCATGGTTAAACAATTTTCTTTTACTTTAGTGTTTTTCCTCGAAGATTTGTATTGTTATTAAAATCTTTAAAAATACCCTAAAATATTTTAAGTCCCTTTAAATATTTTGGAATCTTTTCAAATTTTTTAAAGCACTTAAAAACTTCTTGGAATCTTTTAAAACATCCTTAAAATATTTTCAATCCTTCAAAGTCCTTTGAAATTATTTGGAGCTTTTTAAAGATTTTGAAAGTCATGAATTTAAAATGAAATATATTTTATGTTTTGCGGTACACATTTATTAAAAATAAAACTAAGCCAAAAAACATTTTCCAACTCTGAATTCATTTTTACTAAAATTTCCTTTCTCAATACTTCACGTACTTTTCGGTACAGTGCGTACCTTTTTCAAAAGGTTCTTAAACCTAAGTACAATTACATTTCAAATTAGTAATAATTGAAAGAACGAGAAATAAATTAATAATTTCGTAAATTATTATAAAAATTGTACCTGAGATTAAGTAGGTTGAGTTAATCAAACAATAAGATTAATTTCGAAGAGTAAATCCAAAACATCAAAAAGAACATAAATCAATGTCGATTTGGAAGTTTCTAGTCAAATTAAAGTCAAATTTAAAAACATGAACATTTTTTCAAAAGATTAAAAAAACTAGAAAGAGTTCATTCACTTAAAGACTACACCTTAAATTAAGAAAAGAGAACTTTATTGTTGTTAGGAAGGTCAAAAAAAATTGAAAATTCAGATATCAAGTTATAATTTAAATCAAGTACATTGAATTTATTTTAATTCATTATTATTTACATTAAGTTAATTATATTATTTATTCAAATAAGAAAATTGATACATTTAATGTACAAAATTTAAATTATATTTTGATCTCTAAATTTCAGAAAACTAAATTTAACTGTCAAACTAAATGTCTTAGTTTAGAAATTAAACACATTGTGAAAATACTTAAAAATAATGTCAGTTTTCAAATCACTTAAAATATTTTTGTGTCAGGAGTCATATCTGATGGCTCTATTAATAAGTTTTTTGACTCACAAGAATTAAGTCTCCGAAATTTAAAATATTTAAAAAGAGAAGATTGTATAAAAAAGTTTGATTTATTAGGTCTTTAATTTTCAAGAGAGAAATTTCTGATTTTAGATTAAACAAAAGTTTCAAGAATTTATCAAATTTTGAAATCCCCGATGAGGTTGCTAAAATTTTAGCTTTAGGCAACAAATTTTGAATTTCTTTAAATTTTAGTAAAATTCCTATCAATAATTTGGTTAGAAATATTGAAAATTCTGTTAAAAATATTAAAAAAGACTTAAAATTCAATATTCGTAAAACTTTTACTTAAATAGTTCCGAATCACAATATCAATAATAAATAAAATTTTTTTAGAAAATCTTTCACTCAGTTGCAAATTTTCAAAAGAAAAATAAAGATTTAATTTTTGTGAAGGCTGATAAAGGTAACCTAATGGTCGCTGCTAATTAAGAGGATTATAACATTACAGCTGAAAACGTTCTCAAGAATGATATTTTAGATAAGAATATCAAGACCAGTATGGTTCCGACTATTGAAAATAAATATGACATTGCTATTAGATGTAAAAATAAATGATTAAATTATGATCAATGTGCATATGTTAAAAAAACTCACAATAGCATCTCAGCAAAAGTTTATACTGTCCTAAAAGTTCACACTGGTTTGTTTGTAAAAAATAGTTGGGAACTTGAAGATATTTTTTAAAACATCCATGTAACAAAAACCTATTCAATAGTTCTTTTTTAGATATGGTGGATTACATTGAAAAAAACTTTTTTCAAATCATAAATTAACAAAAATAACAAAAAATAAATTGTTAATTGATACCAGAACGGGTTTTTAAAGTATTGTTTTCTCCTATAATAATAAATTCTATCAACAAACTTTGGGTTGCCCAACGGGTCCACCTTTATTGTCAGTTGTTCTAGATGAACGTTAAGGAATTGACTTAAAAATTGTATAATAATGTTAATTTTAAAAACACAAATACTTTAGATAATTATTTATCATAGAAGAAAGACAGTGATTCCATTGAAAATCTGCCTGGTGTTATTTATCTGATTAAATGTAAATGTTGCAATAAAGTCTATATAGCCAAAAGTGGTTATGGATTAAAGCTAGAATTACTAAACACAAGAGAGATTGTAAAGTTCTGAATTTTAACACAGGCTAGTCACAACATTCTTAGAATTTTAATCACCACTTTGATTTTGATTTTAAAAATATTAAAATATCAGCAAATGAAAAAAACACTTATCAACTACGTATTATTGAATCTAATTTTATAAAAAAAATTCGCAATACTTCAGTTAACTAACAAGCTGAAATTCTAAACATTATTTAAATTTATCTAAGTATTAAAAAATAATGTCATCTTTTCAGTTAAAAAATTTTTCACATTAAAAATTTTTTATTCAGTTTCATGCGCTTCCTGATCATTGGTTGCAGTGAGAATTTGTCCATGTTTTTTCATTTGTGTTTGTCTTTCATAACGATAAAGTTCTTTTTTCTTGATTTAAAGTGTAGTCTTTACGTGAGTGAAGTCTCTTTAATTTTTTGAGAATTCTCAAACAATTTTCATGTTTTTTAAATTTGACTCAAATTTGACTGGAAAATTCCTAATTGACATTGGTTTTATGCTCTTTTTGATGTGTTGGATTTACTTTTTGAAAATAATCTTATTGTTTGATTAACTCAAGCCTCTTCATTTCAGGTTTTTTGGCTCAATTTTATTTATTCTTTATTTTATTTTTATTTTTAATTTATGTGGACCGTAAGATATAAAAAAACTACAATTTAAAATTTATAAACATCATTAGTTGGAGAAAGGATCGATTTTTACTCATCAAATCATTATACAACAGTCTGAAAGTTCTTTGAAAATTTTTTAAATAACCCAAAAATTTTCTAAACTCCTTCAAATTATATAAATATAATAAAAATATTTTCAAAACCTTTAAATTTTTTCCTTAGAATTAGCACAGTTTTTCGCCAATTTTAGGTTATGCTGTCGTATAAAGATAAACATTTCTTGAACAATTTCTAGTCAGGCTCACGTTTTTACCAGAAATCTGTATAGATTTTAAAGAAAATTTATAATTTTCAAACAGTATTTAGCTGATGTTAATATTTTTAAAGGAAATCGGGTGATTTTGATACAAAAAAATAGGTTAAAAAAAAGACTTATCATTTAAAGCAAATCTTACATTAGTGTTCTTAAATCGAAAATTGGTATTTTTAATAAAAATATAGATTTGAGAAAATATTTACAACATTTAAAATATAATATGGTATCAATTTCAATTTTTATTAATTATAGGAATTTTTTATTTTTTATTTTTAGTATTTTAGATAACAGAGAATATAAAATACAACAATTTCCTGTTAATTACAATTTTATATTATAATTTTAAAAAATTGGGCTGGACTAACAAAATATTAATTATTTGCGTGTTTTTCTAAATTTTTTAAATAATTTAAGAAGATAGAGGCTTTTGGTTTTTATCAGTTCTAAGCTTTCTCAATCAGGTGATAGTATAAGAAATGATTGACTACCGTTAATAATTTATATTTGCCTTAAACATTATTTATATACTTTTATCGCTGACGTAGTGCTATAATCATTCTTCTAAAATAAATTTATATTCTTGCAACATGTCCACATTTACCATAAAAATGTAGATTTTCCTGTAATTTTTTCTCGCTTTATGTCACTTCTCGGATTTACTGACTCAATATTCAAGCATGTATATTTTATGTTCCTCATTATGAAAATATAACCGTCAGTCTTTTGTAATGCATAATGTATATCTTTAATAAAGACTTCAGCATTTTAAATCCATAGATCTGGAGAAACGAATATCTCTAGAAAATGAAATTGAATCCCGCCTACCAATCCACCTCATTTTTTTCAACTTCTTTTTTACACCTATAATTCTTCATTCATACCATATAGTTATATAGAAATATGGGCGAGGCCCAAAATTTCAGTATCCTGGGTTGCGGTTGAGATGGTCAAAGTCGCTTTTTAATCCAAAGACGATTATTTATGAGCATAAGAAGACAGCCGGAATCTTTGGACCGCCAGAAGACCGCGGGTCGTCGCATACCTACTCCTTCGAAAATCCATTATTAAATTACAGCGTGTGATGATCTGTTATTTTGCCACCGATTGAAATAACTTTGACAATTTGGAAATTTATATAGGAGTCCAAAAATAAATCCACAAAACGTTTAGACCAAATACTAATTGGTTTTAAAAAATTTAAACAGGATCCGATTTTTTTAATCTCCTTTTCCTTCGATTGCAATTTTTTCAAGTCGCCCAAATCTCCCCTTGCCATCTTTTTCTTCCCCTACTTACACTTTCTTCGTTTATGTGCCCTTCCATTGAATTATTACTCTCCCCACGCTTTTTCTCTTTCTCCTTCTAGCCCTTTCCTTAATTTCCCTTCCTTTCCGTAATTTTGCCTTCTCTATTGTCCCTCTACACACTTTCCCTAATACCCCTTCCCATCCTTCCCACTACATCACCTCCTTCTCTTTCCCTCCTTCCCCTACTATCCTACTTCGTGCTTTCCAACCATCCCTACATTTTTCCTCTTCCATTGCCCCTCTCCTCACTTCCCTTAATACTCTACCCTTAATTAGCCTCTACATCCCTTCCTCCTTTACGTAACCACCCCTACATACCCGCACTTTTCCTTGTCTCCTCCTCTCCCTTAAAAAATTTTTTCTCTCCTCACTCTCCCTTCCTGGAAAAAAGTACAACAGACGGACGGACAAACGACCGAAACTATAATGGTTCTTTCCGGGGACTTTACCTCCTTCTCTTTCTCTCTCTCATCCTTTAACTACAGAACAAGAGTTTGATTCTTCTTTGGGTGGAAAAGATACCTGCAGAAACAGGAGAAAAAGGAGATACAGAGAAAAGAAATAAAAAAAGGAGCTGTTCATATATTACGTTACAACTTTGACAGGGGAGGGTGTCATGCCAAATACTACTGTTAATAAGAGGAGGAGCAGGAGGGGTCAGCGGAAGTAACTTTGTGGACTCAGATAATATTTAGTACGTTCCTTGATGATAACTTTTAACAAAAATTATGAATTTTGCAAAGTCACCCTACAATGATACAGTTCAATAATAAGTTACTAACTTTCAAGTAGAATAAATGAGGGTGAGAAGGTAAGGAAAGTAAGAGGTGCAGATGTAAGAGGAGTAGTGGAACTTAGCGGAAATATATGAACAAAAAGTATGAGAAGTGAAGGGAGGTGAAGTAAGGGAAAATAAGGTGTAGGAAAGTAGGGAAAGAGAGGGGAAATGAGAGGAGTGAATGTAGCTGATGTGAAGGAAAATGAAGAAAGGAAAAGTATGGGAAATGAAGGGAATCAGAAACGGTTAAGTAAGGGAAATAAGGGGGGGAGTAGGGACAGTAAGGGAAAGTAGAAGAAGTGTAGAGAAAGGTAGTGATGGGAGGGGAGTTTTATTTGTGGAATTGAAAGGAGGGAAGTAGGAAAGGGAAAATGTGGGAAGAGGGAGGTTTAAGCAACCTAATTTCTCATCCTAATAGGCTACAAAGCCCTATTTTGTAGACGCGCGGTACCTACTTTGACTAATATTTTCGCTTAAGGTAATTGTGGCAAAAATCAGATCTCTAAGAAAATAATTCTTATACTCGTTAAGAATTCAAAATAACATTACTGATAATAAAGTTTCAACTGATAAACATTAATTTTAATGTAAAAAATGTAAAAGTAGCAAAAAAAAACTATTTTATCAATGTCCTTTACAATTGAATTTTTTTATTATTATGGTTCCTTACCAATTTTTGAAAAATGGTTGAAATAAAATAATTAATGGCTTTTTCGAGTTAAAATAATCTCTACATCTCCATTTTATAAAACATGACTGATAAGATTATTTCAATTCATAAAGTCAAACGTTTTTCCTTATAGAAATGATTTTTAGTATAACTACCTTGCATGCAAGCTGAATTGATAGAGCCCGCTAAGAAAATCCAACTACTTTTGCCTAAAAGTTTTTTTTTGGGAAAATTTTGACATCTTGGCTAAATGTTAAACTAATTTGTTAAAAATACATTTCAACGTCGAGATTCATCTTTTTGGTTGAAATTTTAACTATTTTGTTAAAATATGATTTCATTTTTGGTTGAAAATTAGTTTTTTTGACGAAAAATGTAACTACTCTATTTTTGGTCGAAATTTAATTTTTTTTAGTTCAAAATTTAACTCTGTTTAGAAATTGATTTTTTTCAGTTTTTTTATTCTGTTAAAAATTCTTTTTTTTTTGTGAAAAAATCTTCTTGGTTAAAAATCATCTTCTTGGGTAAAAATTAAAAATAGATTTTTTCTAGTTGAACATGCAACCATGTAGTTAAAAATTCACATATTTTTGAAAATTCATATATTTTGTTAAAAATTCATATTTTTTTTGTTGAAAAAGCAATTGCTTGGTTCAATAAATTTTTCTTTAAATATTTATGTTTTTCTTTTGTTAAAAAATCAGCAAATTAGTTTAAAATTAAAATACTGTCAAAAGAGAATTTTTTTTTTAAATTCAACTATTTGGTTAAAAATTAAACTATTTTTTTAAAATTGAACTATTTAGTAGAAGAATAACTTTTTGTGCAAAAATCATATTTTCGTGTTGAAAATTTAATTGTTTTGTAGATAATTAATCTTTTTTTGTAGAAAAATCATAAATTGGTCGAGGATTGAAATATTTTGTTAAAAATTCGCTTTTTTCGTTGATTTGAATAGTTAAAGTTGTTTTTCTGGTTGACAAGTAATTTTATAAATTTAAAATTGAACTATTATTCAAAATGATCTATATTCTATCAAATATTACACTAATTTGTTGAATGTTTTATTATTTTGTTAAAAATTGTACTGCTCTGTTTATTTCATCTTTATGGGTTGAAAATTCATCTGTTTTTTTTTTCAAAACTCGTCCTTTTAGATTAAAAATCCTTCTTTTATAGTAATCAAGTCATTTTTTTTTTGTCCAAGATTTAAATATTTTGTTGAAAATTCGTCCTTTTGGATTGAATATTTATCTTTCATGGTAGATAAGTCATCTTTCTTGGTTGAAAGTTAACTTTTTTGTTAAAAATTCAACTGTCTGCGAAAAATGTCTTTCTAGCTTAAAAATGTAACTATTTGGTTAATAGTTTAACTCATTTGTTAAGAAATCTGCTCTTTTGCTTAAAATTTAAACTATTTGATTATTAATTCAACTGTTTGCTTAAAAATAAATTTTTAGTGGTTGGAAATTCGTCCTTTTTGATGAAAAATTTATTTCTTTTGGTAGAAAATTTTTTCTGGTTAGAAGTTCAACCATTTATTTGAAAATACAATAAATATATATATATATATATATATATATATATATATATATTTTTTTTAAATC
>JAUELO010000179.1:35345703-35356430 GCA_032357855.1 Amphibolips quercusostensackenii | reverse complement strand
TACAAAATATTATCGAAATTAGGATAGATATAATGACTTGATAAATATAATTTGCGGTTGGTTTGTGAATGCGCTTTAATGCTGTTCCATTCTAGTATTCTTCAAAGAATTCTTTTGGGTCTCCACAGGTTTCTATGGGGGTTGTAGTATTAGAAGACACAAACGTTTATTTTCTACGCAACTTCAGTAAGCCTCCAGTTTTTTATGTGCTACGACTATTGTATAAGTATAAGACCTAACTCTTAATGGTTTTCTATTTTTTTTATATAGAAGGTGCCTGATGAGGATAGCGGTTCGCTGCCGAAAACGTCGGCTAGTTTATTGTTAATGAAATAAAGTCTAGAAGAATCGTCGAATTTGGAAAATTTCACATGATTGTTTTCTTAACCTCTCAAATTCTTCATCATAGTTATATAGTTAAACTGAAACATTAAATCTCTATCAATACTGATCCACTCCTAAGATTGAAATATCATCCAAATTTTAGACCAGTGTGATTATTATTGATAAAATTACTCATTCCACGCATGACTTCGAAAAATCGGCTACATATTACTCGACTGCTGACCAGTCTAATCACCCCTGACATACTAATCAACCAGACTGCTTCATCCCAGATGGAAAAGTCTTTTCCCACCTTTTATTAATCGATTTCCCTTTAGGATCAAGATACAAATTCAGGGAAGCGGAAAATACATCCACTTTGGTAAAATTCTCCCATAAAACAAGGAAGCACGCCCTTTTAGAAGCCAATAAACGGCCAGGGTGACGAGAAGACAAATGTTCTGAAGATGACTCGACGAAACGACTCTCCTCTCTCACTCTTGGGCCTGTGCTTTTCGTCGATTTTGCGGAACCTGTTTATTTTTATTAAACGCTCCATTAGTCCCAACAGCGTGACCATGTCACGATGGATCGCTTCACGTACCGCGGGTACGCCTCGTTGATGAGTCTATTATAAAATTAATAACTATAAATCTTTGCTGGACACGGCGGTAGCACGTGGCCGGCCATCTTTCATGATCCGGTTAATTATACGGGTGTGCAAATTGATCGCGACCAAAATAACGGCGGATCTCCTCGTTGATGCTGCATTTTTTGCATTCTCTTACAATTATTTTATTGTTGCAACCAATTATTGAATGATGATTGTGCAGATTTAAAAAAAAAACAAGCTAAAATTGTGTTTGTAACTTAATTGTGGATCGCGATGCAAAAGTTCTTTAACTCTAGGTTATACCAAGTGGTAGCGCCCAGAGTTTGTAACCAGAGAGTCCGGGCTCGATTCTTGCTGCCAGCAACTTTTACCATTTTTTCCCCATTTAAATTTTGTTTGCAATTTACCAATAAATTTATTTAAATCAAGCCCAAATATTCAATTTTAACAATCTTATTCATATAAAAAGACTTTATCAATTTGAAACTAAATTTGGTAGCAAACTTTTTGTGTATTCTTTTCTTAAATGTTATTTTACCTTGTGTCAAATACCAAATGATTAGAAAAGATATAATGGAAACATCTCGGAAATAGACAATCTATCCTTACAATGTTCACATTGCTTAACTATAAATCACAAAATTAAATTTAAAGCTGAAGTAGCAAGGATTAACATATATTTCATAAATTCATATTATAAAGCATGTCGCATAAATGAGAAAAAGAATATTGCGAAACCAATAAAAAATAATTTGCGAAATGTTGGCAAATCAGAAAAAACTACCTACAGAATAAGAAATATGCAGTAATGACTTGGAAAATATGATTATAAATACAAACAAAACGAATTGTAATTATATATATAAGTATAATCTTTCTAAGATTCTTCAGAAAATTCAAAAAGATTTTTAAAAATTTCAGATGTGTCGAAGAAAATTTAGTTTTTTTTTTGTTGTACAGTATTTTACAAAATATAAGGAAAAATTCGAGTCAGCTCAAAAGATGTTCAGAGCTTTTAGAAGTTTGGAGAAAATAAAAAATTTTTTAATAAATTTTCTGGTTTATTTCAAATTTTTTAAATATTTATAATCTGTCTTAAAGTTCTATAATTCCTAAATATCTTTTAAATAATTTGCATTTATCATAATTTTTTTTTAATTCGGAGAAATTAAAAGAATATACTTAAATTCTTCCCAATTCTTTTTTGACAATTCTTGAAATTTTTTTTCACTTTTTTATATCTTTCCCTGTATTAGTTTTTCAATATTAAAAGTGATTTTAAATTGTCCCAGAAATCTTGATAAAAATTTGTTATTCCCTTGAAACCTTTTAAAATTCTCAAAAAGCTTCTACACTGTTTATTCATAATCTTTAAAAATCTACATTTTGTTTAAAATTTTTGAAAATCTTTTTTAATCGAAACATTTTTTCAATCATCCTGAAACTTCTAAATAACTTTTAAACTTACTCGAATTGCCTTTTGATTTTGTGATTTTGTTGAATTAAAAAATGTTGCTTTAAAATCTTTTACCCTCTTTTTTAAAATTTGAGGAAATCACATGCGTTTTAGAATTGTTTCCATTTTTCTCTAAAATTTATCTTTAAAATTAAAAATCATTCGAAATTTTTCCGTGAATTAAAAAAAAATTGATCTCTTCAAACCTGTCAAAATTCTCTTTTTTAAAACTTTTTTAAAACTCTTTTTAAAAATTTTCAGGAAATCATATGAGTTTTAGAATTCTTTTCCGTTTCCTTTTAAGATTAATCTTTAAAATAAAAAATTATTTGAAATTTTCAAAGAAATTTTAAGAATTTATGTATTCCCTGCAAATTTTTCAAAATTTATAAAACCTCATTTTTCATAGTTTTCGAAAATCTACCTTTTTTTAATTTTGATACCTTCACAAATTTTAATTATTTTACAGTATTTTACAAAATACTAGGAAAAGTTCGACTCAGTTTAAAAGAGGTATAACTCAAATATCCTCAAAAATAAAATTCCCGACACCGTAAAATTCCCGAATTGGAAAGCGTTCGAATAATAAAATTTTGAAATTATAAAATTGCTAAAAAATAAAAATCCTGAATAATTATATTCCTAAGCTGTTTGTAATATTTCCGTATTGGGGTATTCCCGATGATAAAATTCGCGAAAGAAAATTGATTCATTATAAAATAGCCGGACTAGAAAATTCCCGTAATATCAAATTCTCGAATTTTACCAATTAAAAAAATTGTTTTGAGAATATATTATTTATTTATCAAAATTGAAATAATTAAATATTTTTATCAAAAGAATTTTTTTTAACTTGCGCTTCGAACAAAAAAAGAAATTTCTCCCTAATTTTTCTGCGTATCTAAAAATATTTTTCAAACAAACTTTGCAGGATTCAATTTAGCACTTATTTATCTCAAAGTTTTTCTTTAATTTTATTTTTTTTTTAATTAAAATTCGATTTTTGTGAACATTTTTTGTAAATTTTTTAAAATAAATATGCAAATTTTAAAACAAAATTTTTTATTCCGAATTATATTTTTTTCAACTGTTATAATAAATTCAACAAAAATTTGAAATAACTGTAAACCTTAAAAGATTTTTTTATTTGGTAAATATATTTGGTTATTCAATTTTTAATAAATAAATAAAAATTTAAAAGCAACAAATTTGTGAATTTTTTAGTTCGGATATTTTATAATTTGTCATTTTTCTGTCGAAAATTTTATTCTTTGGGGATTTTCTAATTCGGTGATATTATAAACTGTTGAGAATTTTATTATTCAGGAATATTCTAATTCAGGATTTTTATATTTTGGCAATTTTATGATTTGAGGAATTGTTTTATTTACGAATTTTGAAATACAGGAAATTGTACAGTGTCGGGAATTTTATTTTTCGGAACTTTTCTGTCTTTTCTTTTACAATCCTTACTTGCCCACAATCTTCCAGATTCCTTTTTGACAATTCTGAAAATCTTTTACAGAATTTTTAAGTTTTTCTTAAAAATAAATCTCTATAATGAAAAATCATTTTAAATTTTTAAATAAATCTTAAGAAAATGTTTTTATTCGGTTAAAACCTTTCAAATTTCTTAAAAGCTTCTAAACTTTTTGTTCGAAATCTTGTAAAATCTACATTTTGCTTATCATATTTGTTTCATAATTTTCAAAGATGCTTAAATTTTTTCAAATTATGTAATTTTACAAAATAAAAAACAGTTGTTTCAAAATCTTTCACACTCTTTTTAGAAAGTTTAGGAAATTGTGAGTTTGAGATTTTTTTAATTCACTCTCAAAATTAATCTTAAAAATCAAAAATCCTTTGAAATTTTTCCAGGACTCTCAAGAAAATTAGTTTTTTTCTTTTTAAACCTTTCAAAATTCTTTAAACCTTATTTTTTCGAAATCTTCAAAAGTCTACATTTCTGTTTTAAATTTTGAAATCTTCACAAGATTTAAATTATTTTCTAATCTGTTCAAAACTTCTAAATATCTCTTAAGTTCACCAAATTTTTCAAATATTTCGTTAACTTGCAAATCTCAATAATTTTTCTCTAAAATCTTCTACAGTCTGTTTATACTCTCTACGCAGTGTCACAACCAATCAGATTTTCGACAACAATACGATGCGAGATCTCGAGACTACAAATTTTTGAGAAACGGACCTATTAAATCAGTACAATAGTAAACAATTATTTTTACATAGTTAAAAAAAAGTATTTTCTTGGTCATTTGTCGCTCGAAATTATGAGACCATATTATCGTTTCGTACATTAAACCGAAAATTTAAAAAATCTCTCCCGTTTCTCGTACCAACTCAATCGAATGCACCACTAAGTGCAGCGACATCTTTGAAAAATTCTGTTTCTTTATGCAATGTTTTGTTAAAAAAACATCACTCATTACTTAAGTTTTAAAATATAGATATTATAATAATAATGATAGAAAATGTTTTTCATGTATATTTCATTTTTACATAACTTTATTTCACTATTATTTTTACTTGAATATTTATTTTATTCTTATTATACTATTTTTATATGTTTTATTTTCATCTCCTATAATAATAATAAGCAAAGTATAAATTTCAATTTAAATAAAAAAAGAAGATTTTCTGTAAAATAAGTTTTTTATGGCGTAAAAGTATTTATTAGCAATGGCATACATAGTGTGTTTATTATATTCACCGTGTTTCAATTTTAGCTTTGTTATTTTATAATTTTACAAGAGGCTTCAAAAGGCTTTACGTTTAACTAAAAAGTCACCATATGACTTTTCCAATATATACTAATTACAAATAAATGCTGATTTTTTTCTGAATGACTTTTCGAAGCTAACTAGCTAGTTAATCCTTGAAACAATGAAATTGTAAAACTAGAAAAACTAACTAACAATATTAAACCATTTTAGAAAAGTGAAAGAGTCACCGAAACATTATTTGGAATAATTTATACCTTTTTGTCAATATAAATTAATAAAAATAGAAAAAAAAATTTGTTTTCAGATATCATAAGCGCTTTCTTGTTTCCGAGTTCGAATGCTAAACATCCTTTATAGTTCTGAATGTTCTCGCGTGACGAATGAAGAAAAAACAAGATGGCAAATCGGTCAGTCTGAAAATTTTTCGAAGATACGGTGAAGAGAAATTCACCTGCAGCTCCCAAAATTTGTAGAAACGCACGAAGTGCCGACAGACTGGGTCAGTAATTTACTTGTCAAGAGGCAAATGACGGCTTGTCAACAAGATGATTTTAAATTTCTAAGATTCCCTAATTTTGAAAAGAAGCTTGCTGGTTAGAGCAAAGGATGGCTAAGGAGTGCAAAAAATCGTAAGCAAAGTGCTTGAATACTTAAATCAATACCTCAGGTGGGTTGGGTGTGTGTTTTAAAAATAAAGGGAGCAAAACGAAATTTACAAAATATACAAGAAGCAGGAATGAATGTATTAAACATGGAAGAAGGAACAAGGGAATTGTGATTTAAATTTTGTTAGAAAAAGCAAAGAGTAATTTATTTCATTTATTTAATATTAATGAAAATATTAACGACGAAATACTTTATACAAATTTGATTTAATTCGAAAGTTCGTAAATTAATCTAAAATTATTCTCATAAAACTTTTTTTAGCTTTTAAGAAAAAATACCATAACCCGCAAAAAAATGAGGGCATCACCATTTCGGAATATATATCATTTTAAAGTTTTATTCCTGTGAAAATATAATTAACTTTTACAATACATAGAAAAGAAGTAATACTTTCGAAAAACAAAACGCTTCTTTATTCTAAATATATTTGTTTAGTTTATTATTAATATAATTATTTTAAAAACAAGAATGACAGTAGTCTAGTATTTCAGTTTTAGGCAAAAAAGGGGACTTTAACTATAAAAAAGGATGAAAAGGCGATGTAATTTATTATTAAAAACTTATCATATCATATGAGTACCTCATAGATATTGGAAGAAAGTATCCTTTAACAGTATCAGCTTTACTTTGGCAAATTTGCTAGTTATTTTTGTGTTTAAAAAATTATTTTTTAACTAGCTGTGGAAAATATGTTGAACACGTAAATTTTCTCTACTAATAAAACTACTTTCGAAAAAAATGCAAGAAAGTCAAATACTGAAAAATAGATCAATGACGAAATTGCCATTTTTCGTCAAAAATTAATCTGCTTTGGTTGAAGATTTAATATTTTATTGTAAATTAGTATTTTTTCATGAATTTAATTTTTTCAATTTCAGAATTTTAATTGAAAATTGATCTCTTCAGTACGAAATTAAACTATTCTGTTAAAAATTTTCTTTTTTTTTTGAATGATGATCAATTTTTTAACTGAAATTTCAGCCATTCCATTTTTAGTCGAAAACTTATTTTTTTATTTGAACATTCAACCTTGATGATAGAAAATTTAACTATTTGGGTCCAAATTAACTTCTTTTCTTCAAAATTCGTTTTCTTTCTCGATAAATTCAACTGTTTTTTATTAAAAAAAAAAATCTTTTTTGGTTCAAAAAACAACGATTTTGTGTAAATTTCGTGTTCTTTGGATGAATTCCATTGCATTTGAATTAAAATTTAAATCTTTTTAAGTTGAAAATTGGCACTGACTATAGTATTACGGAATTTCCCGAAAAACTAACCGGCTAGTTTTATAAATCAGTTATTTGGTTGACAATTGACATTTTCGTTCAAAAATTTCCTTTTTTGGTAGAGAATTCATCTTCTTGGTTTGAAATTTATCTTTTCGGTTGAAAATTCACCAACTCTGTTGAAAAGTCATCCTTTTTAGCTGAAAACTCAACTATTTTGAGAGCAAATTAAATTATTTAGTTAAAAATTAGCTGTTTTGTTTGAAATTCATAATTTTGGATTAATATACTTACTTTTTTGTTCAAAATTGATATTTTTGTCATAAAACCTTATCTTTTCGGTAAAAAAATTAAACATCCTGGTTAAAAATTCATCTTTTTAGTTCACCATTGACGAATTTTTTTAAGACGGTATCTTCTTTGGTTGAAGTTCAACCATTTGGCTGGATATTCAACTGCTTTAAGAAAATTAATCTTTTTTAACAAAATCAATTTTTTTAGTTTGTAAAAATTCACCTATTTTGACAAAAATGCAGTACGTATTTGCTTAAAATTTTAATAGTAAAAAGCCTTTTAATTTAAATTTAACTTAGTAGAAAATGTTCCACCAAATTCTTGAATTTTTAACTCAAAAATATAAATCTACTATCAAAATGAAATACTTAAATTTTAACTTATTAAATTGATTTTTAAATAAAATAAATTTTTCAACTAAATAGTTGAATTTTCAAATGAAAAAAATCAAATTCTTATCTTATTATCAAATATATTTAAGTTTACTACAAATTGCATTAATGTTTTACCAAGTAGTTAAATTTTTAACGAAAAATATGAATCATCAACAAAGAAGAATAATTTTTAACCAAAAATGTAAAAAATTACAAAAAAATGAGGAGGAGCAGCTGAAGTGAAGAGAAACTAGAAAGGATAAGTACGGGCAGTGAATTAGTGAGTAAGTAAGTAAGTGAGTGACGGGAAGTAGGGCAAATGATAAGAAATGAGTGTTAGTAAGGAAGGTAAAGTAAAATCTAGGGGAGGGAAGTGGTAAAAATGAGGTTTTAGCCAAGAAAGCAAGGAGAAAGGGAAGTAGAGGAGGAAGAATTTGGGGAGGGATAAAGTAAAGAGTGAAGTTAGGGCAGGGGAAGTAGGAGAATGTAGGGGGAGTAGGAGAGGAGTAGTATGGGAAAGGAAGGTTTGAAATACTTACTAACGTCATAATAGGTTACGAAGCCCTGTTCTGTAGGCTTTGAGGGACACCCTCTGTAACCACTATGTGACCCTCTGGCTTTGAGGAAAAAGTCGAGATTTAAAGTCGATCAAAGCTGGTGTCGTGATATGGATGTAAAGGCGCGTAGCGTTCGGTTTTTGCGTTTGCAGAAGCTGCTCGGCTCGCGTGCCTTATAGGCATTAGGAGGAACGGTATGTGCAAAACGCTCACGGCAGCCAGTTTGAATTTCGAACGTCGGCGGATAATTCCATCGACATGGTGTTCTAATTGGCCTCTCATTACCGATGCTCGCTTGTTCGTACCGATACGACGGAGTCTCGGCGGGCCCGGTACCGAATAACCGAATAACCAGTGGCCCGCCGATTATTGCTAGTTATTATCTGCTGCGGGACCGTTCGATTTAATGGCCAATTGTTTTGAACGTCGCCGTTCCCGTTAATAGAAATTTATTGCTAACTGCAATATTCAACCTCTGCATACCACCAAATGTCCCCTATAATTTCATCCCCGAAATTTTCAGAGGCAATCTCTCAGTCCTTACATTACCAGCCATCATTTTTGCAAATATGAGGGGTGAAAATAAAAAAGTCAACAATATCCTGTTCCATGAAAACTACTGGCTTCCATTCACCAAAACAAAATTTTGATTATAGAAGCTGTTAGTACCCGTCTCATTCTAGAATACTTTGTGCAGTTATTATTTCAAATTTATCCGGTACGAGAAAAAAATTATTTAAATATGCGGTAATGTTACTCAGTTACACTTCCTGCACTCGGAAGAAAAAAGTTATTTTTTTTTCTTAAATATGCTTGAAAATTTGGTTGAATTTAACAAATTTTGGTTGCTTCAATAAAATATTTGATTGACCAACAACAGTTTCTGTTCATTTAACCAAATACTCTATCTACTGAAATATTTGGTTGAAACAACCAAAACATCAAGTTTGGTTAACCAAATACTTTGTTGTTCATATAATAACCATATTCTATGGTTGAACCAACCAAAAAAAAGTTAAACCATAACTATTTGATACTAGTTTGACAATACTTTTATATAAATTGTTTAGACTTTTTTTATTTGAAAAATTAATATAATTTAAATATTAACTTAGACGGCATATTAACTTAACAGATAAGAGTCTGTCCAGAAACAAGGTTACCTACTTAAATAATTTGTAGATGGTCCCTCTTTTCCCTTTTATCAAAAATACTTATCTTTCTTCCTGTTTTTAAAAAATTTCCTTTTTTAATTTTTTCGTTTAAATGTGAACTGAATTAATAATACTAAATAAGGAAATCCAACTTTCATTCGTTAAAATTTTGTTGTTGTAAAAAAGTCTACTATTATATTTTTGTTTCGAAATTCATTTCGTTGATTTAAAGATTAATCTCTTTGGTGAATATTTTACTATTTTGTTGACAATTCGTTTTATTTTTGGATGAAAATTAATTTTTTTCATGAAAATTTAAACATTTTATTTTTTGTAAAAAATTTATCCTTTGAGTTAAAATTTCAACTATTTGGCTTAAAATTTATCTTTTATAGATGAAAATTTAAGTATTTGGTAAAAAGTTTATGCATTTTGTTGATTATTCAAATTTTTGGCAGAAAATTAATCTTCTTGTGCAAAAAATCAACTTTTTGGTTTAAAAATTAAGTATTTGGTTGGATAACTCTTTTCTAAAAAATTCATTTTTTTGGCTTATGATTCATCACTTCAGATCGAGATTCATCTCTTTGATTAAAAATTCACATATTTTGCTAATAGCTCTTTTTTTTGCTTGAAAATTAATTTTCCTGGCTGAAAATATAACTATTCCGTTTTCAGATAAAAATTAATATTTTAAATTAAAAGTTGATCTTTTCTGGCTAAAAATTCATGTATTTTATTGAAAATTCGCCTTTTTAGTAAAAAATTAAGGTAAGTTGCAAACTCATCTTTTTGGTTAAAAAATCAAATATTTGGTTGGAAAATAATCTTTTTTAGTTTTAAATTTAAGTAATTAGTTGAAAATTATTCATGTATTTTTTTGATAATTTGTCCTTTTGGCAGAAAATTATTCTTTTTGGGGCAAAAAATCTACTGTCTGGTTGAATGCAAAACTCTTTTCTTGAAAATTAATTTTCTTGGTTCAAGATTCATAATTTTAGATAAAGAATTATCTCTTTGGTTGAAAATTTAACTATTTTGCATAAAATTAGGTTTTTTTGTTTTGTTGAAAATTACTTTTCTTCACTAAAAATGTAACTATTCAATTTTTGATTTCAAATAGATACTTTAAGTTGAAAACTGATATTTTCCGGTTATATTTTGTTGAAAATTCGTGTTTTTTGTTAAAAAAAAATTATCTAAGTTGAAAATTCATCTTTGTGGTTAAAAATGAAATATTCGGTTCAAAAATTATCTTTTTACATTCTCATCAGAGAAGGTATTAGATTTGTGTACAATTTGGGGGGGGGGGGGGGGGGGGG
>JAUELO010000179.1:35107344-35123288 GCA_032357855.1 Amphibolips quercusostensackenii | reverse complement strand
GTTCATTATCCCTAGCACCTATGCCTTCAGCTTTAATCAGGTCTTCGTTATCCACATATTCTATAAGGGGTTTATCAAAAAGAAGCTGCAGATCCACTTCCATTTTGATAATAGTCATTTCAACATCCGAAAGCAATCTATTTACAGATATTGAACGAATATTGTCTACTAGATTCTGCTCATTTATTCTTGTGGCTAGCTCTAGGTACTTGAGTAGAAAGAAACGATGATGCTCCCTCTTCACTCTTGTCCCACTTTTGTCTGACAAAAAAAAGGCACATAACACGCTTTTTATATGGAATGTCTATTTTAATTAACTTATTGGTTGCTGAACCTCTGTGTCTGCCTCTGGTTGAATCAGGCCATCTGACACTGGAGGATGTGGTGGTACTGGATCATCATCAGGTTGCACAAGAACATCAATTGTTGCTGCTTGACCGTGTGATGCGGCTTCTTCTAACTGATGTTCATAATCGACATTTTTTTACGCCAAATCGACCTGTCGTTTAAAGAGGTCCACCGCATTTTAGGTTTTGAAAAATAGATTTTTTTAAATTACATTTACTAAAAATATAACATTTTTAAAGTATTTTCTAAACATTTCTAAAAGATCCAAGCATTATTTAAGAAGATATACCATTTAAAGCGATGCGGCTTCGAGCGTGAACACCGAGCCGTGCATATGTCGAATTTACTAGTAGCTGTTGTGGTGTTAATGTTGAGAAGAGAAAAACGCTTTTTCAGAAGCTGCAGATGAGGCAGGGGGTATGTTATATGATTCTGAAATCGATGGCTGTATGTAAGTGGAGATTTTGAGCTGATGTATACATTTTTTTGCAGTTTTCAACTTTTTTAACTAAACACATTTTTCTCGAAACAAGGTTTTCTAAGTCGATGAGTAAGATATATCAAGTACGGCTTCGCCGATTGCTTTTAAATTTGTATTACTTATTTTAGATATAAAACTTGTGGGATTGAACGATTGTTTCTTTTTTTTTTTGCTGAATTTTTTTTATGGTCAAAAAATGAGCGTTTTTAAAGACAGAAATTGACTGCTGACTTTTTAAGTCCTTTATTTTGTAAAAAACACATTTTTTTACATCTAGTTTCGTTCACTCCCAGGCAGAAAACTGTTTACTAACGAAAGCCCTTGGATTTTTTTATTTAGGATGATCCAGACTTGAGCCACCTTACTCACCGCAAAACGCCTTTTTCTTTTGGAACCCTCGTAAATTGGCTGTAACGTGCTTGTTGATCACTCCTGTATCATGAAAAATTTATTTTAACTTTTTAACATATGTGGTAATTGAATCTTAAAACATTGGTAACAAAATAAATAAACCAGTCTTCATAAAAAAATTGCAGAGATCGTTTTTTTTTCACCCAAAAATGTAGAGACCCCCTTTATTCTTGATTGCCCGGTTTTCTAAGAGGAGAAAATTATTTCTGATGTCTTTCACCTCAGTGATGATTTTCTTCACTTAAACTTCCTGTGCGTGAGGACACTATCCAACAAACTTTGACCTGAAGTTGTATCCTTTTTTGGTTTTGGTTTCAAACTTCGCAGTTTTATAATAAAGACGCACCAATTCCTTTTTTGTTGTAGTATTCTGTTTAATGCTTTCCACGGTATTTCTGTTGAGGTGGATGGCTACAAATTGCTTACGCTATCAAAAGTATCCTTAGCAGGCACAGATGTTGTTATACTGTTTACCGTTTGTCGCAGTTGTTTTTTTTTGGCCAGTGTTTTGATATGTGAGATCTACCTGATCATCTCGTAGCTCACCATCACCACAATGCTATAGCCAACATAGACGTCAAATTCATAAGAGGAAAACTCAAGCCCTACCGTGACTCCAACGCAAGAACACCTTCGGCAGATATTTTTTTGTACTTATTTTTTAAATTATTTTATTATTATTATTATACTAGTAGGCCGAATCTCTTTCCGGGTCATTGGGATCAGAGAAGAATTGGAGGCTTCTTAAACCTGCTTATTTGGATTCTTGTGTTAGCTTCAACTGACTCAGGAAAAAGTTTGTTTCATTCGAAGAAAATTTCTTTGAATTAAAGTCAAATATATACACACTCGAACTTGGATTTGAGCCCGGTTTTGTTCATTACCTTCAACTTAAATCCAGACTCTCGAAACGTAAGCATCAGGCCCATGTGAACACTGAGAGTGAACTGACGCAATGTGACGCAACGTGACGCAGTTATACATTTAGGCCATTAGGGTACAGCGTTTTATCGCTATGCTACTGTTTTGTCACGCATGAGTGACCACATACGTCCTACTCTTTAGGACCCGCAATTCCTCTCATCTGAAACCGCAGCGCTGCGTCATTTCTCGGAAGGCGCAAATCAAGATTCCTCAAATCCAAGTGACTGTGTATATTGACTTCCAGTCTGAGAAAAGTTTCTCTAATTTAAAGAAACATTTTACCTTTGTTAAATTTAAAGAAGTTTGTTTTGTTCCAATAAAAATTAATCTGAAATGTAAAAAATACATATTTATATTTTAGTAATTTCTTTAAGTCAAAAAGAATATTTCTTTTAACGGCCTGTCTCGTCGTCCCAAAATTCGGGATGAGTAGTCAAATATTTTTCACAAGTTTAGCTAGTCTATCTCCTTTTCCAGCTACGCTAATTTTTCAAAAGGATTAAGCAAAGCCTTCTTTTAATTAAAGAAAACCTTTTAAAGAAATAATTTCGTCGAACAAAAAAATACGAACTACGTCATTCTTTGAGATCAAACAATTGCGTTTATCATTTAAAAGTATTTTTCATGTTAATCTACAAAAATGATGTTAGAGAAACTATTTCTTCAACTGATCTAGGAAAAGATAAAACTGCCTAAATCTGCTTTTTAGAGAAATTGAGTTTCGCGTGGAAAACACTTTTTATGCATATATACACGTATTTAATTGTAATAATAAAGGTTTAACCATTTTTTCACATAATTTTATTAATTGCTGTAAAATATTCTGAAAATCTAAGTATTTATATTTGGAAAAGTAGCGATGGAAAGTATTTAATGGCTTTTCTAATTCCAACCTGATTATAACCTTTTAAAAAATGCATCTCTGATAGTGAGTACTTAGAGTAAAGTTTAAGCATTATGTATATCTATAAAAATGTTCTTTTTTCTATCAATTAATTATTTTTTAATCCTAAAAAATATAATAACATTTATTTTATATCATTTCTTTAGCGATTTGTTGTATTATTTTCATTATGATGTTATGGAATATTAAACCGTCCTGCATCGGAATTCGAATTAAATAAAACCTCGTCAGGAAAAACATTTGATAAATACAAGTTTTCTATACATAAAATTCTATAAACTTTATTCTATTTTTAAACTGTGTCTATTTTTCGCAAAAGCACTATAATCGACAAAATTTCAAGAGAACTGTTTATGGAAAATTGAATTTGTAAAGAAATGTCAAAATAGTCGTGGCTATTTACTTCGCATCAAGCTCAACTTCCAAAATGTATATTTTTAAATCTGACTTATAATTAGAACTTATAAACGTGTTTAAAAAAAGAACATTGAATTTATCAGAATTGCAAGCAGCAAAGAATGAAAGGGCTAGAGAAAGGGCACTCAAATCCAGTCCCTGAATTTTTTCACACTTATAAGCAAATACAGTTTTCTCGTTTCATCTCTCTGCGAAATTTCTAAAGTTAGAACAAAAAACTTATGTTGATCCAACGTTCTTTCCGCCGAGTTTTATAATCATAAAATGCTTATGTAGTGCCAAAAAAAAACCGTCTTAATATGGTGAAAAATATTCCCCTGAAAAGGTATTTTTTGTTTCCTGTAAAATTAGTTTCAATGGAGTTAGGCCGTTTTACTTTTCCGTATATATCTCAATTTACGGCAAATATTTTTTCTGGGAGTAGAACAGATTTTTAAAACGCGATTCACCGCCAAACCTAGAATGTGAAAATTTGAATCTATTTTGAATTTTTGTCCAAACTTTTTGGAGAATGGTATAGAGCGCATAAATAAAACAATATATGGCATAAAAATAAGGTAAAACCAAAGCATCTTTCTAGTCCTAACGCAACAAGGATTTGAAAGAAAAATTTGAAAGTTCACGTTTGAGTGAAAACTCGAAATTTTCGTACGTTTGCCTTAAAATCATACATAATCCCTTAGAGAAAACCATTGATTAGAACTAAAAATTGATTTAACAATTGCATACAGGTATTGTAAAAATTCAGCAAAATATACTACTTTATCATTAACTAGTTGTTTTTGTGCTCGAGATTTGAAATAATGAAAAAGATAGTGGTGATCAGTAAAAACTGGGTGGGTCCTATCGGTTTCAGGGTGGAAAGAAAAACACAGGTCGAAAGTGTAGTACAATAACTCAAACCAATTAGCCGTGATACGGTCGTATAGTCGTTGGCAATTAGCGACGGACTTAATTAGTCCATTATCTCGTAGAGACGTGATGCGAGACGGAGGTGGGGAAGTCGTAGAACGGAGAGATTAAAGCAACCTAAACGACTGCTGAGCTCAACTTCTTTCGTCAGAGGGACATCGATAATGCGACAAGGATAGTAATGGTTGATGCTGATAATTTCCTTACAACTCACGTTTACTTTTATAGATGACATAAACAATGGAGCGAATAGATTATATTGTGACTTTTGTCCAAACTTAATTATTTCAATCCCAAACAGTAATTGAAAATTATTTATGGTATGGATGCCATACTGGACTCACACAAACCAGACCCTTTCATCATCGATTTTTTTTCAACTTTGGCTACTTATTTGTTAAGTAGAGAAAATATGAATTGTCAAATATTTCACTTTTTCAGGAGCAGTCGGTATATTTTCCCTAATAAACAAACAAGTAGCCAGAGTTTACAAAAAATCAATGATGTTAAAGGTCTGGTTTGTGTGGGTCCGGCGTAGAATCCACCTTCCAGTGCAGAATTAACGGTAAGCTGAATTTGATATGGGTGATAAAAAATGATGATATTCTGTTACTATTATTAATTCTCGCTTTCGGGGAAAATAGCAATTACCGATTAAGCACAGATTCGAAAAGGAAACACAGGTTGTGGAAATCCCAGTGGATTCTGGAAGGGGATGATACGAGGGTTGCGGCTCAGTGTCCCTTTTCATGGTGGTTTCCTCATAAATAAAAATAACCATTGCCACCCCCGAGGGAATACGTACGCAATATCGCGTCCATGTCTTTTCCACCGGCACGGGGAATCAGAATGAATCGTCTTTGCTCTTGTTATTCTCACTCCCTGTCTCTCTTATATTGTCACGTGGAAATGTCACAAACGTCGTCGAACGAATACAAAGGGACTTTTTATTTTTACTTCGCGAGCGACCTCAAATACATTTGTGATTTTATATTCATCGCGAGTGACACTTTGAATTTTAATAATCTCCAAATCTAACTTTATAGAACAATGTATAACTTATACAAAATGGTCTTGATGTATCTCCCATTGTAATTTTTAACCCAAAAACATAACAGACTTATCAAAACAGGGAAAATAGGGTGACATTTTACGAAAATTGGGGAATATAAAGGGAATAAATTCTTTTAAGCATAATCAATTTAGGTACCACACTGAATCCAACGGAAATTTAATTGTACGCTGTAGATTTCTACGATTTCAAGTTGTATTACATTTTCTACAAAATAATTGCATTTTCAAACAAAAGACATGAATTTTCACCAAAACCTTTTATTTTTCAAGCACAAAAGTTACATATGTTTTAGAAAACTGTTGACTTTGAAAAGACGATGAATTTTTAACAAAGAAGTTCATTTTCAACCAAAAAAATATGTAGTTTCTATCAATTTATTTAATAACAAAAAAATTAATTTTTAAGCAAAAAAAAAGAACTTTTGAAAAAGAGGCAAATTTTCAACAAAATAGTTGAATTTTCAACCAATAAAGATGAATTTTCAGTCCAGCAAATTGATATTTCTGCAAAAATATTTTTGCTTTTGAAAAAAAAAGAGTTTAAGTCAACCAGAAAACGACGAATTTTCAAAACGAATTTGAAACTGCAACTAAAACAAAATAATTTTCAACAAAATGCATGACTTTTCGAAAAAAACATTTTTATTTTCAACTCAAAATTATGAATTTTCAAAAAAAAATTAGTTTAAACAAAGAGATAAATTTTTAACTATTCAGTTGAATTTTTATCTAAAAAGATGAATTTCTAATCAAGAAGATTAATTTTCTAGTAAAAACATGCACTAGAAAGAAACAGTTTCATTTTTAACTAAATTGATGAATCTGTACACGAGAAAATTAATTTTTATTAAAGTAGGATAACTTTTGACCAAGCTGTTAAATTTTCACCAAAAAGGGTGAATCTTCAACCAAATAGTTGAATCTTCAACTAATATTAAAATCTTCGAATGTTTCAGGAAACCGTGACTTTGAACCCTCTCTGCAAAGATGAATTTTCATTTTAAAAAGTTATTTTTAAACCAAGAAAAATAAATTTTGAATTAGGGAAAATGACTTTGATATCATATAGATGAATTTCTTACCTAAAAAGACGAATATTCTATCCAAAAAAGACTAATGCTTATCAAAAAAGTTTAATTTTCGACCAAATAGTTAAATTTTTAACCTATACAGATGAATTTTCAATCAAAAAAAAAATTAATTTTTAACGAAAAATACAATAGTCGATACTTGAGCTACAAATGATTTAAATTTTAGATTTAAAACAGTTAAATTGACTTATTTTTAACCTAATACATGAATTTTTTACCATATAGTTCAATTTTAAGTTAAAAAATATAATGTCGACTAAAAAATATGAATTCTCAACCAATAATATAACAGTTGATCTTTTAACATCAACAAAATGTTAATTTAAAGGAATAAACACTTTAATTTAACCAAAAACGAACGCATTTTCAATAACATATTTTAATAATTGACTGAAAAAAAATTTTTTGAGGAAAATACATGAAATTCCGGGAAAAAGCAGTTAAATTTTCAATTCGAAATTACGAGTTGAAAAAAAAGTTAGTTTTCAACCAAAAACATGAATTTTTAATTATATAGTTGAATTTTCAAGTAAAAAGATAAATTTTCAATCAGAAAGATTAACTTTTTCACAAAAAACATGCATTTGAAAAAATTATTTTTATTTTCAACTAAATTGATAAATCTTCACACAAAAAATAAATTTGTGGCAAAGTAGTTAAACCCTTAACCAAGTAGTTAAATTTTCAACCAAAAAAAAAGAATCTTAAAAAAAAAGTTGCATACTCAACTGAAATTAAAATCGTCGAATGTTTTAGAAAACCGTTCACTCTGAACTCTGCAAAGAACCATTTTAAAAAATTGATTATGAAGCAGAGAAATATGAATTTTCATTCAAGAAAGATCTCACGTCTGCTAGAAAAGATCAAATAATAATCCTAAAGGACGAATATTTTATCATTGTCATCAAGAGATGAATATCAAATCGAAAAGGACGAATTTCCTGCAAAACAATGAAAGTTTTAACAACAAAATATTGCTTTTCAACCTAATAGTTAAAATTTTAAGAAAAAGAGAAGAATTTTCAAATAAGTAATTGCATTTTTAACTTAATAGCTGAATCTTTAAGCCAAAAAGAAAAATGTTTCAGAACACACACTGAAATAGTTTTGGGCAAGTAGCTGTCTTCTTAGTGGGAACGCAGCGACACCACGGCGGTTGGTGCAGCGGCCACACCATATTTGAGTGAGCCAAACGTGCGAGCAGATTCTTTCCCGCGTGTTGGGAACGCTGCTGCCCCACAAACCGTTTGTCGTATGAAACAAACTACGCGCGAAACTCGGCTTAGGGATGCCGTTCTCCGGCCTAAAGGGAACGTTACTGTACCAAGCCTGTTGGGGCTACAGCAGTTCCAATGTGGGAACGCAGCGTGACCAACAAGAGAGAGGATGCAAACCAAGCTGCGGGCGAGCAGCGCGCGACGTGGGTGACAGCCACGCTGAGTGGTGGCAGCTTTATCATGTGGGCGAGCAGCTCGCCCAACATTTTTTCAGTGCAAATTAGTTTTCAACCACAATAAGAAATGAATTTTCAATCAAGAAGGATGACTTTTCTACAAAAAAGGTAAATTTTCCATCTAAAAGGATGAATTTCTATAAAAAAAAAGACGAGTATTGAGCGAAATAGTTAATTTTCGACCAAAAAAGATGGCTTTATAACAAAATAGTCGCTTTTTCAACAAAACAATCCAATTTTTAATCAAACAGTTGAACTTTGAATACAAAGATCTCTTTCCAACCAAATGATCGAATTTTCAAACCAAACAGATTTTTTAAGCCAAAAAAACGAATTTTGTAGAAGACAGTTGAATTCTGAATTAGACCTTGACTTTTCTATAGAAAAAGTTTGTTTCCAACCATAGAGGATGACTTATCTGTCAAAAAAGATAAATTTTCAATTTAAGAAGATTCTTTCGAAAACAGTTGTACTTCCTGCATAAAAAGATTACTCATGAACAACTTAGTTCAATTTTCAACAGAAAAATAATAAATTTTCAACAAATAGTAGAATACTGAACAAAAAAAACTGAATTCTGAACCAAAATTTAATCGAAAAAAATAAATAAAAGGGTAAGTTTCTTGAAAATAGGATGAAAAAGAGAAAATCTTCTAAAAGGGGAAAAGAGGAGAAGAGGCGAAGGAGTATAAAGTCTGATATAAGTAGTAGATACTTCTAGTGTCAGATACGAAATCTCTTAAACTCAAACAGTGAAATTGTCACTAGTGGAATCAGTTTTCCCAAATGAGTATGAATAAGTAAGTGACCTAACTAAAACAACATTACTGAATATACCATTTTTTAAAGGATAATTTTTGCAAAGGTTAGCACAAAAGTGATGAATAATAAGTATCCTCCCAAACCAGCTGACGGACGACAACGCGTACGACCAAATTACTACTGGTACTGAGTAACCAGTAAACCTCAGCGATTACACCACTGACCGAATTCTACTGAGTGAACCAGCCAAATCTCACTGATTGTCAGTGACATATTTCTGTCTATTTCAACAATTGTGACATTCCTGGAAATCAGTGAGATTTCACTGGTTCACATTGAGAGAGAACTAAGGCATTTATTGTTTAGAACAGAGATGAAAATGAATTATTTGAAGAAGAAAATAAAAAGAATTTGAATAGCAGTATTGAATAAAAAAGGTTGGAAAATTTTGTGGTAAACAACTTATGGTTGATTCGAAGTGGAGAAGCGATATGTCAAAAAGGAATCTCGTATGCGTTCGTGCATATGGTGAGGTCCGATAACCGAGAGAGGCATAGGTCGAAAGAGAGGGTGGCTTGTCGATTATGGGACCCGTGGGAATTTGGCCGCGGGCTACACAACGAACCTCAGCAAAAACGGTACGGGGGTAAGAGTATCGTGCAATAGATGCGCATAGGTTTACCACCTACACGTGAACTTCCTACGAATTTAACCAGCAAGTTTAGTATCCAATTACAGCTCGGTGTAACTGATAAGAAACACTTATCTAAATAGAAGACTTTAATTAGTATTTTGTTGCTTTACTTATAATTTAAAGTTGATTGCCAAGAAAATATGTCAATTTTTCATGAAAGAATTCCAAAGACGAAATTGATCTTTCATCTTCAGGATTTTGATTTTTTTTCTGACTGAAAATTGAATATTGATTGAATTTTTTTTTCTTCAGTAGAAAACAATATTCTAAAAAATTGCATTTTACACCCCTCTCCCACTCTGACTCATCCCGAAATAAATATCAAAACTAAGAATTTTATCAGGGTGTTTACTTAAATCCTGGAACGAAATTCTTTGATGATTTCAGGTTTTTTCCTGGTACCCATAGATTTTTCCAGATATGATTCTTCTAAAGTGGATCCATTCATGTATTACACTCACGACTTTAACATTTTTAAGTCTCTACGTTTTATTTGAAAGGGTAAATTACATAATAAAAAAATAACTCGTGATTAACCACCAGTGAATGTTTAAATTGTAATTACGTACCTAAAATTCAAAAATCGTTCAATTTAGAAAGCCCTGACAAATTATTACGAGATATTCTTAAATATATTAATTATCGACATCATATATATAAATGAATAAATAAATAACATTTAAAAAATAATCAATCGTCACGAATGAAAAATCTCGAAAAACAAAACTACCGGCTATGCCATATTCTCCAAAAACAAAATATTCCAAATATAAATTATCTGAAATTATAAAATTGCCGACAACTTAAAATTCTCGAATTGTAAAATTACCGATTAATAATATTTCCGAACCTAAAAAATACAATAATTGTTCTAATAATAAAATAATAAGTAAAATAAAATCATTTCTTTGATGAACATATTTTTTATTTAATTAATAATAAAACAAATTTTGAATTCTTTTCAGTCCGGAATTTTATAGTTTGGAAATTTTTCTATGCCGGGAATTTTATAATGTCGGATGTTTTATGATGTCCAGAATTTCAGTTTTAAATTTGTTCATTGAAATTCCATGATTTTCAATAATAATTGAAACAAATTTTCATTGTATGTTCATACTTAAAATTCAGTGCAAAAATTATATGACAAATTAATATTTTCATTAAAAGATATTTTCATGCTGAGATTAGTGAGAATAATAAAAAGAAGTTGGATATTAATCAGTGTAATCCAGAACTATAAAATTATTTTTGCAAATTGAAAAACACTGTTTTTAATATTATATGATAATTTAAAGAGAAAATTAAAAACACGCTCAAGTAAAATCCCTGACTTTAAAGAAAATCCATGATATTTTGAAGTTATATGTAACGTATGAAGCATTTTATTTAAAATGGCTTTAAGAATCATGTAGATATTTTTATTTTTTTAAATTATAGACCGAATCCATTTGAAATCATGCACGCCGGCTGCGATATGTTTTTTCTACTTTTTCAAAATAAGCAAAAGAAATTATAAAATAAGAAAAAATGGCAACGCCATTTTGGATTTAAAAATAAAACCAAAAACCCTACCTTTTTTCCTAAAGTTTTTAGGAATAAGGAGTACTGTTATAGTTTACTGACCATATATTTTGCGTTTGGTAATTTTTTCTGAGAGAAAAAAATTGTATTAAAAAAATCAAAAATAATTTTTAATTTACCAAAAGTGAAATTTGAGATGAGTAGACTATATCAGTACCTATTATTCTTTAACATTTAAGGGAAGAAAAGTTGCGGATTTAAAAAAAAATGTTTTCTTTTTTTCAAAAAATCAAAAAAGCGATACCATTTCTTATTATTCTAAATTTTTGTTGTGGATTCATAAAGAGTGCAAAAAAATGGATCAACTAAACTGTAAAAAGCCATAAGATTTCAAAAATTGCAAAAAAGGTGGGGTTAAAAAAAATAAAAATAATTTATTTCTCACAAAACACAAAAAAGGTGGGGTTTTTGAAAAAAAATTTTTCTTTTTTTCCAAAAATCCAATATAACGTTACGGTTTTTTATTATTTTTTCAAGAGACAGGATAAATTAAACAGGAAAAAGTTTTATACCTCAAAAAATAGCAAAAAAGGCAAGGTTTTGAGTAAAATAAAAATAATTGTTTTCTTTTGAAGAGCAAAAACATTTCAGGCCGAAAATTTATGCAAGGTAGACCATATCAGTAGCACTTATAATTTCTGAAAATTTTGGGACAAAGGTGGGGTTTCAAAGAAAAAAAAGTTTCTTTCCTTAAAAAATCAAAAATAAAACTGCCCTTTTTATTATTTTGAAAATTTGTCGTCGATTTTAAAAGAGTGCAATAAACTGGATGAAATGTAATGAGAATACCCCTTAAATCTTTAACATTGCTAAAAGGCATGGTTTGAAAAAAAATTTTTTGATAATTTTTTCTCCGGAAAAAACAACCAAATACCAAACGGAAAATTTATGATAGGTAGACTATATCAGTACCTATTACTCCTTAAAACTGTCAGGAAAAGGTGAGGTTTGTAGGAAAATTTTTTTCTTTTTTTTTTCTAAATCCAAAATAACGATACCATTTTTGACTATGTTTTCATTTTTTTTTTGTATTTTAAAAGAGTGCAAGAAACTGGATAAACTGTAAAAATAGAAACCTTCAAATTTCTAAAAGTTAAAAAAGGCAAAGTTTTGAAAAGAGAAAAGAAAAATAATTTTTTCTCTTAAAAAGCAAAAAATACCAAACGGTTAAATTATGATCAGTAGACTATATTTGTACCTATTAATCCTAAAAAATTCATGAAACAGTGATGTTTTTGAGCGAAAAAAATTTTTTTTTTTTAAATCCAAAATAGCTTTGTCATTTTTTATGATTTTTAAAATTATTTGTGAGTTTTTAAATAGAGCATGGATCTAAACAAAACTTTGTTCCATTTCGTCACTGATAGGAAAAAATTCTTTATTACTATCTCTATATTCGAACCAAAAATAAATAATATTTGAAAAAAAATTCTTAGCAGCATTAGTATGACTAGCACTACCTAAGAATGTAAAATTAGTATTAGCATTAATATTAGTTCAAAAATAAAAACAGCTAAAATACTAAAAATATACACCATCTAGTTCGACGACCCTAATACAAATATAACCGAGCCCTATCTTTTTGCTCATACTAATTCGGATCCAAATTAACCTTTCCGAGTTTCCAGTAAAAACAATAAATTAAAATTAAAGTATACTATCCTGAATCTAAAATGATACAACCTTTTTAAAAAATTAATTAGGAATGAAATAAAAAATTATCTTAACGGAACGTGTCACTCAGAGGTGTCCAGCTTGAAGATCTCGTCTTCTATAAAATGTAGAAAATCGGTTTTTATATTTTTCTTTTAGTACCTGCCGCCTCCACTCACGTTAAATCACGATCTCGATTTTATGGCCGCGTAACAGGAACAGAAGTAGACGTGATCCTGAAAAGACCTCGTGATAACACTCCCCTTGGGACCTTTTCTGGACCTATGAGGGAGCACACGCAGCGGTCAGCCACCGATATATACGTATATATACTATATCCTATATAGAAGCCAAAATGAGGGAATTCGCTAACATCGCGAAAATATGTTTGGGATTTATTCCAAGGGTCGAGAATTCGGTTTTACGAGCTCTATTGGTTGGGGGTGAAAGGCTATAGCTAAGGGATTTAGTATGAAACGGTCCTCCATTTTCTTCAGGAAGACTATATATTCTACACGTCAGCGATCCAAATCCATGATTTCAGAAACGATTTTGGGACATTTGACCCTCGACGTCTTTTGAATTAATAAGTGCTTTAGTATTATTGTTATTATTATTATTTCTTCTAAGCACGATATAATTCAAAAATCTCTTGCTAAAAGTATTTCAAGAATTTACTTGACAAATTAATTCAATAAAATTGGAATTAACTGAAACAAAAGTTTGCAACGTTTACAGTAAGAAAAACGCCATGAGAAGATTACTTTTTAATGCAAGAGACTTAAAATTGTATGTAAAATAAGTGTCTCGATAAGAAATACTACTCAGATATAATGAAAATCGTAAACAACTAAAAACATACTGGTGACAAAAATTCAAATTTCTATGAGTATTGGGACTCGGCTCCAATAATTATCGCTCTAGAAACTCGCATATTTAATTGTGCTAGTACATTTATTCTTAAATAAGCTTCCAAATACAAAATAATTTCCTATCGGTAATTTAAATGCTTTTAATTTGTTTATTTTAAGTGCACTCATTATGAAATTATTTAATTTTTGGTAGTGTCTATACGTCCGGACACAAGCCACGCCCCCTTTTCTTTTCCGAAGCCCCCTTCCCCTTGTGAAAGTCCGCCCTTTTAGAGTCACCAACGTTATAAACATACACAAACGTACGGACTGTCCGTACTTTTAGACTGGGCCTTAATATTCATACCTTGAATAAAAAATTCTTCAAGTTTCCGACTTTTAAGATTTTCTTCATGAAAAATGAGACTTAATTAAACTACTATTTGATAGTGTCTATATTCCTAAATTTGTAAATGAGGCATTATTTCACAAATGAGCCCACTTAAAAATCAAATTCATCCGACCTAAGTTAAACTTCAGAAAAGTGTTGTGCACTTGGATTGTTTATGGGGAAATTTTTTTGTCATTTGAATTATTATCATTTATCGAAAAGGAGGGGGTGATAACTTTAGGATTTTCGTGGATATCGTCTATTGCGATGATTTTTAAATCTTCTAATGACGATAGCAAAATTTGTTCCAATATACGATAGTTTAGACAGCGTTTTGCACGCCCATTCCTTTTATCACAAGCATTGAAAAAATTATCTTACCTACAAAAATGAAAGTCAAAAGCAAACTTTACAATTTTGATGACGAGTGCTTTTTAAGAATAAACCATCTGTTTTGGCGATTAGTAAGACCTCTAATGGCGATAAAAAAATTTGTCCAATATACTTACGATAAGTTTTTCCACGCCATTTCTATTTCTCATAATGATATTTTTTAAATAAATATTTGACGTTCAAAAAGGAAGGTCAAAAATGAATTTCATTTTCTTCATAGAAGGACGCTTTTTCAATATGTTTGGGCTAGAAAGAAAGCTTGGGGTTTTTTTATATAATAACCTTCAAACTAAATAGTAAAATTAAAATTTTGATAAGTGAAAATAACCATTGAGTATATTGAACCACTTAAAACTTATAATTTTGTTAATAAAAAAATTTAATTATACTTTTTAAGCTCAAGGTACTTAAAAAAAAAAACCCAAGCTTACTTTGTAGACTTAAAAGTTTTCGAAAACAAGTCCTTGAATGAAAAAGTCAAACTTGTTTTCTGCCTTTATTTAAATAGGTCAATTTAAAAAAAAATGGTTAGCCCCAATAATAAGGGCGTGAAAAAACGTATGGAAATTTTAATAGACATTTTTTTTCATTGCTGCTAAAAGAGTTAAAAATTGCTAAAAAAGATCTCATATTCTCGAAAACTACTCATCACCAAAAATTCGACCAAAAAAGTCAAAATTATTTTTGATGTTTATTTTTAAAGCTAAAATATTGATTTTTGATAAAAATTCTTGTGATCAATGGGAAGGAAGTAAAAAAAATGATCAAAACTGTACTACAAGAATTTTTTTATTGACATTAGAAAATTTAAAATTCAACGAAATAGACGATATCCATAAAAATCCACAAAATGTCACCCCCTCCCCTTTGGTGAATAATGCCTTAAATGTTTTAATTTTTTAGCGCTTCCACTTTTTAATTTAAAAAATTGTTCACTTTAGAAATTTTCAATCTTAAACTATTTTGTTTTTAAACCATGAATATATAACACCTGATTTCCTAATAAGCATTTTAGTCCGCAGAACAAGCTGCTTCCATCCCAATTAATCCTGATTCAAATTTTTGCAATAAATTTCCAATTGCAAATTAATTTCAACTGATCCAATTATCCCCTCAAAATTAACTGTTGCAGAAAAAGTAATTTCATTACCCCTGCAAAATATGTTATAATTGAATAAATAATTGAACTAGTTAAGTATACCAGGTGTCGTTTTAACTAGAGCGATCTATTTTTTTCTGAATAGTCACTCAATCATGATCCGTAACAACTGGCCACGAAAGTGACTCGTCAGTAGTCGATTATCCACACAGAGAGCAGGGTGTTTGGTTTTCGATGAAACACGGTCCACGAAAAGCAAATCTATATAACCGAGCGAGGTAGGTGTAGGTGAGCCAATTTAAAAGGCTAATTCCCTGGTCGGAAGCCCGTGGGAGAGGAATCGAGGGTGGAAGGGGGGATGAAAATTAGGCTCGATGTTTTTTGCCTGCCTTGTCGTTTCTGGGTGGCGTAATTCAACCGACTACCCCTCTTTTACCCCCGTACCCACCCTCTTATTTCCCAGTATGCATCCACTCTTCGGGTCCCCACGATTTCCTCGCTCCCG
>JAUELO010000179.1:35038385-35052656 GCA_032357855.1 Amphibolips quercusostensackenii | reverse complement strand
TCAATTTCGAGTAATTGAAAATGTAAATAAGCCATTTTTTTCAGCTCAATATACAATTAGATAAAAATAAAACAGCCTTCGATGTATCCATATATATCGATCACCTCTAAAGATATGTGATTAAGCATGTACACTACGTACAATCAATCTCAAAAGTCGACAATCTTTAAAATGATTTATAAAATCGACAAAAATAGACCTATTATTAATTTCTGCAAATATTCACAGAGACTTGCAAGCATACTTAAAAAATAATAATTATGGTCATAATGGTTTATTTAACAGTAATTATTTTGACTTTTATTTTTCGCTTTCTCTCCAGGGAAAAGTTACAGTTCTTATTTGATTCTTATGATCAAGGCCTCATTTTATTCTTTGAAGGATTCTGTACATTTATACTTGAGTGGTGTTTATTAAAATTTAACAATCATTTTTTATACCAATAATAAATGAATGATTTCTAAATTAATTTTTTAAATAAAATTTATCTCAATAGAATTGTAGAAAATCCCTCAAAGAAGAAAATGAGGCCTTAATCATTAGGATTAAATAAGGTGTGTAACTTTTTCCTAAAGTTAAAACAAAAACCAAACCTGGATTTGTACACGGTTTTGGACATGGCCAGCAGTGGCCTTTGACACAAAACCAAGGATTTCGAATGTAAACCGGCATGGACGCATGAATCATTTCTGTTATATTTGGAAGCCTGAAGCAACCTGATGCAACTAACACTCTCAGAGTGCGGCCCTCAAGCTGTTTGTCACGCATGACTGAGCACATCCTCTCTTTCGACCCCGCGGTTCTTCTCATCACAAAACTGTGGAGGTTATCAGTTCTGTCAACGCACAAATCCAGTTTGCAGAAATCCAGGTTCCAGTGTAGATCTGTTTTTGTCGATTTTATCAATCATGTTGAAGATAGGCAAATTTGATATTGATTGTACGTAGTGTACATCCTTAAGCGAACATCCTCTCAAATTACGAAATTTATGCCTCATGTTTATTTTGATCAGAATGCTCTTTATCGTCGAATTAATGCCGACAAGCCCAAGATACGAGAGCTGAGTCTGTAGACGTCTGCAATTATAATGTGACTTAAGACGGAAGTAATGTGCATCTCGTCTTAAGGAACGTGAAAATGTGAAATATAAAAATCATAATTTAACGAATACGTGGCAGTGTCACAACAAGGACAGTAACGTGCTCGATGTTAAGGCGAATAAGCGGGTAATTATATACTGGTTACTTTTTTCTTGTAAGATACGGGACAATAATCGTCGATGTATTTATATTTATATGAAAGGCAATATTTAATGGGCGCGAAAATTCCCAACTCGGTCGATTTCTTATTACGAGTAATTATGGACTCTTCGAATACGTAAGCGTCATTAAAATGGCGTTCGCATTGGCGCGAATATGTCACAGCATTGAAAAGGAATAACAGGGTGTCCGCAAAACTTCTTTTACGAAATTCACTGACTTTTCACTGATTTTCCCCTGAACAATTTTTCTTTTTCCCTGATCATTAACATTCGAAAACCAGAATTTGAATCTTGGAAAAATTTTTTACTTTGAATCTTTCATAAACAGAATAAAACAACTTAAAATTCAAATTTATTTATTTCAACCAAAAAAAATATGACTTTTAACAAAATAATTTATCTTCCAATAAAATAATAATTAAGTTTCCAACACAATAGATGGATTTTCAACACAATGGTCGAATTTTTAAACAAAAAGGATTGAACTTTAACCAATAAGAATTGAATTTTTAAACAAATAGTTAGATTCTTAAGCCAAAAAATTAATTTTTTACAAGACAGGTGATTTTATAACCTAAAAGTTAAATTTTATAAAAAAAGATGAATTCTCAACAAAAAGTGTAATAGTTGATATTTCCACACAAAAAAAAACGAATTTTCAACAAATTAGTTAAAATTTCTATCAGAGAGTTGACTTTTCAAGCTAAAAAGTCAAATTTTGTAGAGAACAGTTAACTTTTGAGCCAGAAATAATCAACTTTTAGAGCGAAAGTCAAGTTTTACTCAAAAAAGATACATTTTTAACTAAAATGTCAAATTTAAAAAAAAATTTGAATCACGCAGTTGCATTTATAACCAAATAGTTAAACTTTAAAGCAAAATGGATGAATTTTCCACAAAATATTCGGACTTTTTACAAAAGAGTCGAAGTTTTAACCATATAGTCGAATTTGTAATCGAAAAACATTAAACTTCAACGAGAAACAGTTGTATTTTCTAACAAATACTTAAATCACAAAAGAACGAATTTTTTAGATGATAGTTGAATTTTCAATCAAAAGATGGGTTCTCAACAAAAAATATAATATTCCCAAAAGAAATAAATTTTTAAACCAAAAAGACGAATTTTCGACCAAGAAGATTAATTCTCAACAAATATATGGATTTCTAAACAAATATTTGAGTTTTGAACTAAAGAAGATAAATCTTTAACCAAAACTGGAAAAGTTAAATTTTCATGTTGAACCAAATGTTCAGGAAGAAAATTAATTTTCAGTAAAAATAACGAACTTCAAAAGAAATGGTCAAATTTTCAACCAAAAAAAGTCTAATTTTTAACCAAAAAGACGAATTGTTTACCTAAAGATCTGAATTTTTAACCAGCAAGTATTAATTTCCTACAAAAAAAGAACTTTTAAACAAACTAGTTTAATTTTCAACCAAAAAGAGGAATTCTCAACTAAAATAATGTATCTTAAACCAAACAAAAAAACAAATGTTTAACAAAGGAGTTTAACTTTCAACCCAGGAGTTGAATTTTCTAACCAAAAAAATTACTTCTAAACAAATAAAGTTACTAGTTAAGAAATGAAAAAAAGTTAATTTAAATTGTTTAACTGTCAAAACAGGCGACGAATTTTCTGTAAATCAGTTGAATTTTCAATCTGAAAATATTAATTTTCGCCAAAAAAGTTAGTTGTGAACCTAACAGTTACATTTCAGACAAAAAAGATGAATTTTCAATTGAAAAAAGATCAATCTCTAACAACAAATAGAAAAGTTACATTTTCAGTTTCAAAAACTCATTTTTAACCAAAGAGATGAATTTCCAACTGAGATGATGAATCTTCAAAAACAACAAAAATTTTTAACAAAGTGGTTTAATCTTCAATCAAGTGATTTAATGTTCCACCAAAAAAGATGAATTTTAGACGAACCATGTGATAGTATATATTTCAACAAAAAAATATTTTAATTTTAAATTCAACAAAAGTTGAATTCAACACAAAAAAATGTATTTTGAACAATATACTTGAATTTTCAAGCAGGGAAGATTTCAGTTGAATTTTCATCATCAAAATATGAAAAAAGGAGTAGAAATAGAAATACAAGGCAAATACTTTATCAACAAGAATATTATATCAGGTTTGCTGCAAAGGTCCATTTTCAAAATTCCCTAATAACTTTTCCCTGTCCATTAATATTCCTAAATCAGAATTTCATCTTGCTACATTTTTAACATAGAATCTTTTATACGTGTAATAAAGCAATTTCACATTAAAATTTTAAATTTATTATTCTTGTCAGTTATGCAAAGTGCCTCTTACAAAAACCACCAGACTTTTGAAAGCTTTTTTTCAAAATAACCAACTTTTTCCCGATTTCCAGGTTTTCTCTGACCTACGGCCAGCCTGGTAATGAGAAATGTGAAGTAATGGAATAAGGACGCAAAGAAGAAGACTAAGGCGTATCCAAGGAACGACAGGCAGATGTGAACAAACTGCATGACGGCAGAGCTGACGGCCTCTTCACATAAATACTTCGCAGATCGCGTGAGCTCTTCCATGTATGGCAAGCGTTGCATGCGCCAAACTCGTTACCGGTTTTGTCCCCGTAAATTAATTACATTCCCCATTTAATCTATTTTCGCCAGCAACTGACACATAATTGCGCGAAAAGCAGGCGTGCACTTATTGAGCAATTTTAAAAAATCAAGGCTTCTTGCTCTTTTGTTTTTGTGTCTCGCCAAACGCATGATGAAGATCGTCGCTTATTTCTTTGAAAAGTGAAATTAAAACACTCCCATCATAAAGTGTTGAAAATACAAACAGAGATGACAATCACTTAGTTGTTTAATTTTAGGAAAATAGGGGATTTTTCTTTTAAAAATACCAACGTAATTATCAAAAATCAATAATTTGACTGCTCCATGTAATATGGAATCAAGTGTGCCTAATTCAGTATGAAGAATCAGGATACGGTTACTCCGTATAAATTAGGGCTGGGTTGCTCCGTACATGGAATTAGGAACTTTTGCAACTTTTCAGTAGAGCCAGTTTAAGTTTTTAACACTTGCGACAATTTGAAATTACATTATAAAATACTGTAATTGGTATTAAAATTTTGCTCAAGTTCTAACTTTCAAATTATTATCTACTTAGGATTGATTATAAAGTCGTACATAATACTTAAAGGTTGATAAAAAGATGAATATTGAGAAAAATTCATTCAGCGTAGTATGTAATGCATATACAAGACATTTTTCTTTCAATTTAGGCAATATGTTTCTGCACTCAATTTAATAAGTATTTAAGTAAATTTAATTATAAATAAAATAACTAAACTTACTGCAAATCAGACTGTTTGTTTGAAAATAACCCTAAAAAATACTTCCGTCATAACAAACGCGAATTTACACTAATTTTATATGGTTTCCACGTCAACACCGTCAAAAAATTTCGAAAATGAAGAGATCGAAAAAAGTGACTAAGGTAAATGTTCCAGTAACCCTGATGGTCCCAATGATCGCAAAACTTGGTTATAATTAGAATATATTTTTATATAATACGTTAAAAATAACATTTTATCATAAAACCTATTTATTTTTAGCGTTCTTTTGTATTACTAGGACGTTTACCTTATATTTTATTTTTCTTTATTTTTCTCAAAATATTGCACAGAGTTCCATAATGTTTTTCTTTAATTCTGCTAAAAGGCCTACTTGTTTTTTTTTATTACAAAAAGTCATAATCGATAGAAACGGACTTGACTACATATACGGAGCAACCCACACTTGATTCTTCATACCGACATACCCGAACTTGATTCAATATTGGATGGAGTAATCGAAATGCAACACTTTTTAAAGAAAACACAAATTTTATAATTAAAATAAAATTTGCTTTATAAATTAAATTTGAAAAGCACAAAAGAATCTCAATTAAGTGTGAGATACTTCTTTTCTGTTTTGCGACACTATATGGGATTCAGTCATGTTATATTTTTTTCATTGGATCATAGTTTCTCTAAGCTAACTTATAATTCTTCATAATTATTGAAAAATAAATCACAGACTCAAAAACAAAAAAGGGGAAAAATTTGAAAATGCTTAAATATAGGGATTACAGGAAATTTTGTGGAAAATAGGGAACAAATAGGGGAATAGAGGGAAAATAAGGGGAAAAAGGGGAATAAAGCTGTTTTTAAATTATATGAAAATATTAGCCTACGGTCAAAAAGTGTTGTTTGAAGAACTTACCGAATGGCTATATATTTCATTATATTTCTCAAACTTTCTTTAATAGAAAATTGTTACATTTATAATGTAGTATACATCAAATTATCGTGTGTAATTTACAAATGTACCTATTGAATATCGCCACATATTGTGTAACACCTTGCACCTTCCCCTATGCTTATTTCATTAATATACCTTGGTTTTACGTACATAGAATAAATAATAATTGCACGTATGTCAATCAACTACCCATATGCCCGTATTATAATTCTGAAAAACATGAGTACCCAATCAAGTGAAAGTTATGTGCGATCATTTAATTTTATATCTTAATTTTGGTTGTCTCATACATACAAATATGTGAACGGCTCCGAAGAAAGGATTATAATGCCTATAGTTCGATTTTTAGGTTTTGACGTTTTCAATAAGCTAAAATATTATATTTTTACATACAATTTGTCCGATATCGATTGATTAAAGTTTTGCGAAGTTAAACAGTGTTAAAGGAAACCACTTTTTTGCCGAAATATAGATAGGGTAATCAACACAGTGAAAAAGAGTACTACAAAATGTTACACATTAAATTCAGAAATGTAATTAAACTCAGTGATGAACTTAAATTAAGACAAAATTGATCTGATTTCAAGTTACATTTTTGCATTCTTAAATTAGGTCAATTTTTCCTAAATTTAACTTTAGCTCAACATATCGATAAAGTCCCTCTGATTGTAAATATCAAGGGTACTCTTTCAAAAAGTGGGTCGTTAATACTTTAGCCAATTTGCTTAAGCAAATACAGTCTTTATTTTTTTTAAATCCTAAAAAATATTGTTTCAGAAAGTTTGAAAAAAGGCAAAACTTTTTTCTGGTTATACTTTTTTGTACAATTAACTACTGAAATTAAGATCTTTTCAGGTAGATATCGCAACACGTATTGGACTAAAAAATTTCTAAGAAAATGCAAATTACTTTTCAAGACACGTACTCAACACAGGAAAAAAAATTTGTTGAACGAGCTACAACTTTTATTTATACATTTGAATAAACCAAATTTTTCGTTCGATCTGTGTACAAAAAAAGTGTTAACAAAAAAAATTCTGAACTTGGTCCAAACATTTTAAAAAATATTTTACAAAATCTTTTTTTTGAAATACTGCATTTGTTTTCAAAAAATTTTCTAAACAATTAGAGACAAACTTTTCGAGAAAGTACTTTGAAAGTATTTTAAAATACTTCCAAAATTTCGTAAGGTTTGCGTATCTTTTACCTATTTTGAGATCTTCTAAAATTTTAAAACTTTAATTTTTGGAAAGTTTTCAACATCTTATTTTCCTTAGTCAGCATCTTCTCAAGAAAGTCCACGTATTTTATATTTTTTTAATACTGGGTACACCATTCTGGATTAGCGTTTCTGAATAAGGCAATTTTGACTTTAAATTCCGCGACCAAAAAAGTCCCTGAGTGAGCACCTATTTAAGAAAGTCCAAATAATGTATATTTCTTATTTAGGGTCAGCGATTCTGGGTCAGCCATTCAAATTTATCAATTTTGACTTCAAATTCGGATTCAGTGAAGCGAAAACCCTCCTTAGTCAACATCGTTTCAAGAACGTCAAAGTTTTGTATGCTTTTTAAATATTAGGTCCGCCATTTTGGATCAGCCATTTTGAAAAAGGCAATTTCGACTTCAAATTCGGATTAGGCGACCCAGTAAGCCCTAAAGTACAGATTTCCGATAAAACATTCTCTAAAAACCGTAGAACGGCAGAAAAGTGTTATCAAATTTTAAAAGCTTTTTTCTCGAAAACTTGATTTTAGGCACATTAAAAATTTCTGCAAAATAATTAACATAGTTAGATATTTTGGATAAATTAGGCTTCAAATTTGAATGAAGCTAAAAAAAGGAATTTTGCAACTAAGATATAAATTGAGTTTTGATATTATATTCATTGAGTAGGGTAGTAATTTAGCTTTTCATCGATGGAATAACACTTTTTAATGCACTAATCTGAAATTGAAAAAAAATATTTATTTTTATCTGTGATAAAATTATTTAATTAAAATAATAAGGATTTAGAATTTTTCCGAAATACGTATTGAGATTGACAAATTATGCTGTAGGTCGTTTAGGCAAAGCGGTTGGCTAAATTACATGCGTTATTTTAAAAATATTTTACCAGCATGTGTTTAAACTTAAGTAGAAAATAAAAGAAAATTTTTACTCAGGCAGTTCCTCATTTATTCCAAAAGCTAGTGGATGACTAATACGAATTTTTCTACTTTAACTCTCGCGAGTGGCGACTAAGATTTTATTTTAAAAACGTAATAAATATATAAATTTTTTAAGTGAGTGAAATTGAAGTTACTTTAATAGATTAACTTTATTACTCAGGCAGGCACTACACAGAAAAAAAACTAGGGATTTAATTTTGTCTTAAGTCATTTTCTCATAAACTTATCTTGAACTTCAGTTATGTTCACTCTCTTGATCAATGTCAAAACTGAAAAACAATTAAATTGCTTTCAATATTCGAATTGCTCAATAGAAACCGATTATGGTTCAATTTTGTTTCAGTACATTTTGAAACACTTTCATTGTTTAAAATGAAACTTTATCCTGACCGTGCAGTCAGTAAGATCCAAAAAATTTATGGCTGACGGATAACAATTTACCTACTATCAGCGTATTTTGTCTCTCAACACAAATTTGATATTCCGAATTTAAAAAAATGTTTATAAAATTTTTATTAAATATAGAAATATCCGAGCTAAAACATTTTTACTTTCAAAATTAAATGTAGAGTTGAATAAGTAAGACTAACAAATGTTTAATGAAGGAGTCACCATTGGAAAGAAAGTGTGTCTGACTCATACTAGTTTTTCTACTGTTAATGCATACAGACGCCTAGTTCAAATTAACACATTTTTTGCCAAATGTATAGAAATTGGATTGTTCATTAAAGTCAGACCTCACTCAAATAAAAAATATGTAAATACTTTTAGCTACTATCTTCGACCCAATATACTAATTTCAAATTTCGAACAATAGCTCTTTAACAAACTTAAACTGAATTCTAATGTAAAGTACAGTTCCTAATATGAATTTAATCAAACAGAACCAATTTAAAAGAAAGACCTCATATCTTCCCAGACCACCCCCTATATAAAAAAAAGCCCTCGCAAAAGCGGAAGAGTCTAATTTAAAATTGACCGGAACCGGGGTCAGAATTGAGAATAGGAGCGATCATCTTGACCGATTAAGGGGGTGAGAATATGAGAATAAGTCCGCATCAACGGAAGCAGGGTGGCCGGGCACGAAACTGAAAAATCGAGTTGAGCGGCGGGGTAATAACGTAAAATTAGCAGCTAATGTGGATCGATGCCCCGTTCTGGCTCGGTTGTTTTAAGAGCGATAATAAAAATGAAATGATTCTCGACAGCAGCAACGGCAAGAGGGGTGAATTTTGTAGAGGGGGAAGTAAAGGGGATCGTGGCGGAAGGGGCGGGGCTATAAATATGAGCCTCGACCTTTTCGACCGCTAAGCTCGGCCCCCTTTCTCCCCACTCCTTCGTCGCCCCTATTTTCAGGCAACCCCTCTTCGCGATCCGCGGCTCGATTCCCAACTACCAGGCGCACGACGCGTCGCCATGGAAACCCTCCCGGATCGGTCCGGGATTGTTCGAAACAATTATCCCGCGCTCAATTCCATTCGGACGCGTCCCGCCGTCTTGCCCGTCGCGCCGCCGCAAATCGTTTTCGCGAATAAAAATCGCCAGCGGCACGGAATTATTTTTAAATCACGCCTCGAGCGCGACACCACGCGTCTTTCTTGAGGCATTCCGAGAGATATAGGAACTAAAACTAAACTAAACTGATTTTCTGGTTACAGCGCATCCTGAAATCGATGGATAATAAAGAAGGGAGTAAATTTAGATGAAGATGTAGCATGGGAGTTGAGGAACTATTAAGGATTATTAACACGCCATTACTGAAACGATCATCGTGATCAATAGAGGGGTATGAAGAGAAGCAGTTGGAAGATATCTTTAGTGGTGTCGTGTTTGCTTTCCCGAGTGCGGATGCGATTACGAGCGACAAGTGGAAGATATAATGAGGGGATAATTTGCGGTTAAAGGTGGTTTAATTACGATTACTGTAGAACTTTAAATAGCATTTTATATGGATGCCTGAATAACTAGTTGTGATGGAAGTAGTAATTAATGTGAGAAATCCTGCATGGTCTCAAAACTCTAATTCATGTAGGAGAATAAAAAGATGTAAATAAAGAAAATCTTTCATTTTGCTGTGAAATTTATGATATTCTTGTAAAAGGGTGAAAAATCTATCCATCCATTAAATCTTTGCTGAAGAAATTAGCCAAATTGATTATTATTTGTACCTTACACTAATATTATCCATGGAAGAGAAGCGTAAATGATTTACTCGCGTTAGGATTCGAAACCGCGAGCAGTTATATTTCTTAGAAACAAGAAAAAATAAAACTATAAATAAAAATATAGAAAGAAATTGAACGTAATATATCTATAATACTAAAAATCAAGTTTTATTGCAAAAGTTAAAACTTTGAAATCAAATCGAAATGGCGTAATTGCATATTATTAGGTATTTTTTTCCTTGGGAAATTAAAAGAGCACTAAAAACTGTCTGTGATTACTTAAAGAAAGTTTTTCCAACATAGTATCAATTTCTTCATCTTTAAAAAATATCCTTTTTGAATTTTTCGCGAGATAATGAGACATTTCTAATTAGCTGGTGAAAAGCATTATTTAGTATTTAACTATTAGTAAAACTTCAGTTAAATTTCACTTGAGCCAAGCGGTCTCCTCTTATTTTGAACAAAGTTAGTGGCCTTATACCAATAAAGTTTTTTTACGCGAGAAAACATTAATTATCACACCAAAAATTTAGAAAATTGTAATCATATTTTAATCAATCCAAATAAACATACCGTTTTAAAAATTAAACTACTTTAATTGTCTTAACTTAATCCACTATCGTTTTCTTAATTGTGATCAAAAAATTAAAAGTTGGACAATTTTAAATTGTGAACGTGCAAATTCATGAATTCAAAACTGGAAAACAGTCATCGGTATACAGAAAAAACTGAGAGTACGAAATATTGCAGGTAATCGGTTAAGCAGGCTAAACACAAAGTAGGTACTTCAAACTGAGTTAAACTTTCAGTGGTGAGTCGTAGATGTCTCCGGTGGACACCGATAGAGGCAGCACGTTACAGGGCTGTAACCACTGAAAGTTTACACCAGTTTGGAGTTATCAGATTACTATTACTCTGCTTGAACGATTACAAGAACGTTTTGTATCCCTAGTTTTTGTGCTTTCAATTTGAAAAATATTTTACGATTTACTTAATGTGCTTTTATAAAAATAAAATAATTCATATCGATTTTGTGGAACCCCGTGCAGAAATTTCACCGTGGTTCCGACCGGGACCAGACTCGCTCATATCGGGCCCTGATCTGGAAATCGAGTCAGGGCCAGACTCATTATGAAACACCTAGCCACAGTAAAACTATGTCTAGGAGCCCGATCAAACGCCCGATCTGCGACCGGTCTGGCCCCTATTAATTACCCGAATCTAGCCACATTAATGACTCTTTGATTAGGAATTAAAATGCGTCCCAATCTTTCGCTTTACAGAAAACGGTGCTCATGTGGGACAGTACTTCCTCTTCTGTTGTTTCAAATTTTTCTCGAATAACATCTAGAAGGAAATATTTTAAAAGCTAATTAGGGTCAAAAATTAGCAGATAACTATGTAATATAATTCAAATTGTACAAATGAATGTTTTACGTAGTACATGTGTACAAAATTAAAAATCCTTGAAGACCTCCTTTCCTAGAATCTTTTTTACTACGGTAAACCTCATGACCATTTCTCTACTTAAATATTTCTGTATTACCAGTTTCAGAGCTTTGAGAAGTCAAGTATTTGTATTGAACGACGAATTCAGAAAAGCCCTCTGAAAATTTAAAAAAGCATTTGATAATTATATATTTGTGGTAAAATCAAAAAATAAGCTTATATTACGTAAATCATTATAAGAAAAAAATTACAAATCGATAAGTACACTCTTCGTCGATTTTGAGTTTATTATCAAAAGCTATGAATCCTCCAATGCTTTTAAACGGAAAGTCCAAAACATATCCCTCAGAAAAACTCGAAAATTTGAAATTAAAAAAAAAAATTAAAAATTTAACTATTCAATTTGCTGATTAAAAATTTATATTTTCTTGTTGAAAATTCATATATCTTATTTAAAATTCGTCTTTTTTTGGCAAAAAATTAATCTTCTTAGATGAAAATTTATTTCTTTGGTTTTAAATTACAGAATCTTGTTGAAAATTCGTTTTTTTTTGGTTGGGATTTCATCGATTACATTTTTTATTGAGAAGTCATCTTTTTGGATATAAATTTTTATTATCTCACTAAAACTCACCTTTTTTCTTTGAAATTTGACTTTTTTGCTTGAAATTTTAAAAATATGGTTCATTTTTTTCTCTCTTGACTAAAGGTTGAACAAATTTAATAAAAATTATTTTTTTGGTTGGACACTAATTTTTGCTGGAAATATCAGCTATTACATTTTTCGTTGAGAATTCATCTTTTTACGTATTTTGTTTAAAATTCGTCTTTTTTAGTAAGAAATTATTTTCTAGGTTGAAAATTTATCTCTTTGGTTTTAAATATAACTATTTTGTTGAAAATTAGTCTTTTTTGGCTAATATTTAAAATATTAAATTTTTTATTGAGAATTAAACTTTTTGGATAGAAAGTCTATGAAATGTAAGTTGTTGAATGTAAGTGTTTTTTGTTTATTGTAAAAATATTTTTTGGTTAAAACAGCAGCTATTACATTTGTTTTAAGAAGTCATCTTTTTTCGTTCAACATTATTATTGAAAAAAAATTCATGTATTTTGTTAAAAGTTTTTCTTTTTTTGTTAAAAAATTATCTTCTTGGTTGGAGATTTATCTTCTTGGTTTCAAATTTGACTATTTTGTTGCAAATTCGTCTTTTTTGGGTGACTTCAACTGTACCTGATTCAAAATGGAAATCTTATTTATTTGAAATTCCAGCTATTACCTTTTTTATTGAAAATTCCTCATTTTTGTTTTAACTACTTTGTTAAACAAAATTTTTTTGTGTTGTAGATTCATCATTACAGTTAAAAATTCATCTCTTTCGTTAAAAAATTAACTATTTTGTTCAAATTTCTTTCCGTGAAACATTCATTTTTTTAAATGAAAATTTTACCATTATATTTTTGGATTTAAATTTATATTCCTTACTTCAAGATTTAACTATTTGATTAGATATTTATCTTTTTCATTTAAAAATTCATGTATTTTGTTAAAAATATGTCTGTTTTTGTTGAAAATTTATCCTTTTTAGTTAGAAATGCAACGACTACTGAAAAATTTTCTGTTAAGTCTTAGAATGTTGTAAATCTTCTAGAAATGGAAGTCGTAACTAGGTAAATTCAAACTAAATAAATGAATTTCTTTTATTGAAGATTATTTTGTTATTTGATGATTTTAGTGATTGTTAGAAATGTAAAAAAATAAAGACGTAGCATTCGAAATATCACCTCAAATTTTCAAATTTTCATTTCACAAAAAAAACGCTACAGAGCAAAAAAATATCAAACTATAATATTTGTTGACTGAAATGAGGAAATAAAAAGTTTAGGTTAGAACTTGGATTCAATACAATACAATTAAGTACACCACAAAATGAGTATTGAATACTTACTCTCGTTGCTTTCGTTTTCATCACGTGAATACGGAACGTTGTTGATTGCACAAAGTTTGCGAAGTCGCGGTGTGATTCTCAAATTCGGCATTTATTGTTGATATGTTAACAATAAATTATACGCTTGAATACTTCTAGCACACTAGCAACACAAAATCTCGAAGCAAAACAAAAATTAAGGTTATGTGCGAGGTTATGTTACATCTAGCGCAAATAACTCAAGACGGCGCTGCAAAGGGGCTAGATAACGTCACAGTGCATAGCCCGGTCTGGTACGAGTCAGGGCCACAGAATTCTTCCTATCGGGACCAGATAGTACACATCGGATCAGGCGCTAGTCGGTAATCGGTAATACATATGGCGATTTCTGCACGGGATACTCAACATTTGAAAGATATAATGTTTCTCAACCTAATTTGCATCTTTCAAAAAAATTGAATAGAATTCCGGAAATTAGTTTATGACAAGATCTACAAACAGGTAAACTTTTACCTTTACGCATATCTCATACCTTATGTATGTCTTGAAATAAAAATCGTTGTTATTGCTAAACATACATTGACCACTTAAGACAAAGAGATTTACGAGAAAATAAAACTTTTAAAACCAGACAAAATATTTTTTTTATCTAGTTGAACCATTATTTACTGTTACTTGGAATCAATGTTGATAAATCGATTTTTATCTATACGAGGATCTTAGTGAGTATAAAATTAACCATTTTAGCCCGCATTATAAATATACTTTAAGTAATTATTTTTGAGTTTTATCCTGAAATAGCAATGTCATGTGACCAGGCAAAACAACTTTTGGGACAGACTTTGAACTGATTTGTGAAATCCTTAACTCTAAAATATTTAACCCTATTCTTAATTATCATATATGTTTCAACTCAACTTAAGTGATATTCGTGAATCTCAAATATTTAGAAAACGTTGTGAAAATTATTTAGCAATTTTTAAGGTTTTATAACCTTGGG
>JAUELO010000179.1:34939249-34951254 GCA_032357855.1 Amphibolips quercusostensackenii | reverse complement strand
GTGGAAAATTCGTCTTTTTTATAGAAAATTAATCTTTATGGTTGAAAATTCCTCTTTTTCATAAAAATTTCAACTATTCCAGTTGAAGATTCTGCATTTAAGTTGAAAATTCAACACTTTGAATGGAAATTGAAAATGTAACTATTATACCAGTTTAATACTTCATAATGTCAATTTAAAACTCATTTCTTTGGTTGAGCATTCTTTTTTGACTCAAAATGTAAGTATTCTACTTGTAATCGAAAAATTATCTTTTTCAGTAGATAATTCGTATTTTGTGGTAGAAATTAATCTTCTTCGTTGAAAATTCATCTTTCTGGTCAAAAGTTTAATTATTTCATTTCAATATTTATTTAATTTTTGTTCGTTGGAGAATTCAACTATTTCAGTTAATTTTTTGCAGTTCAAAAGTCAACTATTTGGTTAAAAATTTGTCTCCTTTAATTGAAAATTCAACTATTTCAGTTAAATGTGCATAATTTTAGTTGAAAATTTATCTTTTTGGCTTACAATTTAACTATTCTAACTAATTTTTCTAACTGAAAGTTCCACTTTTCCATTTTTGTTGAAAATTGGTATTTTTAGTGGAAAATTCAATGATTTGTTTTAAAATTTAGTTATTTTGGAATTTTTTGCTCTCTTGTGTTAAAGGATGTTTAGAATGAACGTGATCAATTGAAATAAATGTTTGAGTTTTGCAGCAAATATAAATATTTTACTTTTAATCGACCGGGAAAATTGAAAAACTTGACCGGGAAAAACCGGGATATGACCGGAAATTGGGAACCGTCCGCCGAATTGCCACCCTGCGCATAACAAATTTTCGGAATGAAGGAAAGTTCTAATTGGAAAATTCCCGAATAATAAAATTGTCAACAGCTTGTAATATTATCAAATTTGAAAATCTCCGAAAAATGAAATCGCCAACCGAATATTCAAAATTGATTGAAAATTGAAATTATTTATTGATTGAAAATACAATACTTAAATATTTTTATTAAAATATTATTTTTAATGTTAAAAGTTTCTAAAATTATTATTGTTTCTAAAATTTCTTTCAAAAATATATATTTTTTTAATTATTGTTATTTTAATTTCATACAATAATTTTAGAAACTTCAAACATTGAAAATAATTTATATTATAACAATATTTGATTACTGTATTTTTAATAAATAAATAATTTTTATAAAATTTTAGTTAGGATATTTCATAATTCGGAAATTTTTTATCGCGAATTTTATTATTCGAGAATTTTTAAATTCTGTCATATTATAAACTGTCGTAAATTTTATTATTAGTAAATTTTCCATTTCGGTAATATTATATACTTTCCGGAAATTGTATTATATGGGAATTTCCCAATTCGAGAAATTTGTTATTCAGAAATTCTATTATTCGTGAATTTTATTATTTGGGAATTTCCCAATTGGGGAATTTCAAAGTGTAGGTAATCTTATTTTTCAGGATTTTTCATTTGTCCACAGAAATTCAGCTACTTGGTTGAAAGTTGAACTACTTTGTTAAAAATTAATTTTTTTGGTTGTAGATTCATCTCTTTGATTGAGAAATTAATCATTCATTTCTTAAAAATGTAACTATTTTGTTGTAAATTCGTTTTTGTTTTTTGCTGAGAAATAATTTTTGTAACTAACAATGTAAGTATTCAATTTTTTGTTGAAGATTGATATGATTTATTGAAAATGTATCTTTTCTGGTTAAAAATTCGTGTATTTTATTAAAATTTTTTTTTTTTTTTTAATTAATCTTCTTGGTTAAAAATTTATCTTTTTGGATTAAAAAGAAAACGCTTGGTTCAAAATTATCTGGTTTGGTTGAGAATTCAACATTTTGGGGACTTTTTTGTTAAAAAATCATATTTTCGGGTTGAAAACTCAACCTTTTTTTAGATAATTTGTCCTTTCGTCTTTAAAATTCAACTATTTTGTTAGAAATTAATGTCTAGTTTTAGAAGATTTACCTCTTATAAAATTCAACATTTTTGTTCAAAATGCAGTTTTTTTTTTGTTAAAAATAAATTTCTTAATCTGTAAATTGCAATATTTCATTTTTGGTTAGAAATTTATCCTTTAGAAGTTGAAATTTCTACTATTAGTTAGAAAATTAAATTTTTTGTCTAAAAATCATATTTTCGAGTTGAAAATTTAATCTTTTTGTAGATAATTCGTCTTTTTGACTTAAAAAATTTAACAGTTATGTTAAAAATTGATGTATTTTGTTGAAAAATCGTGTTTTTAGCAGAAAATTTATCGGTTTATAATTAACTTTTTTGTTGAAAATTTCTATAGTTTTGGTTTTAGTTTAACTATTTGGTTAAAAATTAAACTATTTTTATCAAAATTTTACTTTTTGGTAAAAAATTTACTTTTTTGTTAAAAAATCATATATTCGGGTTGAAAACTCAACCGTTTTGTAGATAATTGGTCCTTTTGTCTTTAAAATTCAACCTATTTATTAGACATTAATGTCTTGTTTTTGAATATTCACCTCTTTGGTTTAAAGTTTAACTTTTTTGTTTAAAATTCGGTATTTTTGGTTAAAAATTAATTTTTTTATCTGAAAATTGCAATATTCTATTTTTGGTCAGAAATTTATCGTTTATAAGTTTAAAATTCAACTCTTTGATAAAAAATTCATGCATTTTGTTGAAAATTCGTCTTTTCGGTTAAAAAATTAATCTTGTTTGTTGAAAATTCAATACATATTTCGACCTAAAATCTCAGGAATTTAAAATGCTTTAAGAAGCTTCTCTTCTGGGAAGCTCTTCGATGATTTTAAAATAAGCAGTATATTTTCTTATGTTAACCTTGATTTTGAAATGTCGACATCTATCTTTTACAGTGGCGTTATTGTTGGAGGAAGAGTCACACAATACCTTCTGGAAAAAAGTAGGATCGTGACCCAGGCCACAGGAGAAAGAAACTACCACGTTTTTTACGAACTTCTAGCTGGACTCGATCAGCAACACAGGGACAAATTCGGACTTTTGAAACCCGACAAATATTTCTACCTAAATCAGGTAAATCGTCATTTCAAAATTTAAATAATGTTCCTCATAGGATTCGATTTCTTAAAATTTATTAATCTAGTATCATTACTTTCAGGCTTCACACTCTTTTGGCATTTTCAAAAGAATTATTTTTTTTTGCTTAGAAATTTAATTGTTTTGTTAAAAATGCAACTATTCTGTTAAAAAGACATATTTTTTGGTCATAAATTCTACTACTTGGTTAAAAGTTGACTACTTTTTTAAAAATTAATTTGTTTGTTTGAAGATTAATCTCTTTGGTTGAAAATTTAAGTGTTTTGTTTTCTTTTTGTGGTTGAGAAATATTTTTTAGACTAAAAATGTAACTCTGATTTTTGGTTGCAAATTTGTATTTTTTAATTTTAATTTCTTGGTTGAAAATTCTTCCTTTTTGGTTGAAAATACAACTGTTTGGTTGTAAGTCAATCTGTTTTGGTTGAAGATTCAACTATTTTGTTGAAAAGTCATTTTTTTAGATCTGAATTCAACTGTTTTTGACTTCAAATAAAAATCTGTTTTGTTTGAAATAAAAACTATCACATGTATCGCTGAAAGTAAATCTTTCTTGGTTGAAAAATCAACTACTATTTTAAAAATTCATTTTTTTCAGGATTAATTGTTTTAGTTAAATGTTCATATTTTCGCTTCGAAAATTCAACTGTTTTGTAGAAAATTTGTCTTTTTGACTTAAAAACTCCAAAATTTTGGTAGAAAATTAATCTATTCGGTTGAAAATTAACTTTTTTCTTGAAAATTTATATTTTTTGTTGAACATTTATCATTTTAGTTGAAAATTCATCTCTTGTTGACAATTGAAATATTTTGTTGAAAATTCTTTTTTTTTGTGTAAAAATCAATTTTTGAAATGAAATTCACTTATTTCAGTTGAAAATTCATCTCTTTTGTTACAAATTTAACAATTTTTTGGAGAATTCATTTTTTTTGTAGAAAATTAATCTTTTTGGTTAAAAATTTATCTTTGTTAGTTGAATTAACCTTCTTGGTTGAAAATCCTCATTTTTATGTTGACAATACAAGTATTTAGTTAAAAATTTAATTATTTTGTTAAAAGTATATATACTTTGTTAAATAGTTAACTTTTTATGTTAAAATTCCAAATCTCTCTTGAAAAATTCGTTCTTTTGAGTTGAAAGTTCAAGTTATTCGTCGTCAGTTAAATTTTTGGTTGAAAATTGGACAATTTGGTTGAGAATTTATCTCTGTAGCTTGAAATTGTTTTGTTGAAGTTTTATCGTTTTTTGTTTTAAAATTCTACTATTTTGTTGAAAATTCATCTTTTTTGCTAAAACATTAATTTTCTTCGTGAAAAATGAAAATTTAACTATTTGGTTAAAAATACGTATTTTTTGTTGACAATTCATCTTTTTTGGTTAAAAATTTAACTAAGTGGTTAAAAGTTAAATTACATCGTTAAATTTTTTTTAAAGATTTATCTTTTTAATTGAAAATTTAACTTTCTTATTGAATATTTCTTTTTTTAGTGAAATTTTTTTGTGTGTAAAAATTTATCCTTTATAAGTTGAAAAATCTACTGTTTTGTATAAAATTCACTGTTTCATTGAAATTTTGTCTCTTTAGTTAAAAAATAAATATTGTTTGTTGAAAGCTTATCCCTTTGGTCAAGAGTCTATCTATTCCATTTTTGGTTTAAAAAATACCTTTTTAATTGAAAATTCAACTATTTGGTTTAAAATTCATGTTTCTTGATTGAGAATTCATCTATTTGTTTGAGGATTGAAATGTTTTGTTAAAAATTCTTTTTTTTTTCGTGTAATTCAAGAGATTAAAAATTCATCTTTTATGGTTTAAAAAGTAATTTTTCTTGGTTGAAAATGAACTTTTTGTTTAAAATTCAACTTTCTTCCTAAAAATTTGTCGTTTTGGCTTGAAAATTAATCTTTCATGGTGAAAATGTCATCTTTCTTGGTTGAAACTAAATTTTTTTGTTATAAATTCAAGTGTCTTGGAAAAAATTCATCATTTTGTCTTGAAAATTTAACTTTTTGGTTAAATGTTCCAATATTTTGCTGAGAATTCGTCTCTTTTGCTTTAAAGTTCAACTATTTAGTGGTTAATACAACTGTTAGGCTAAACAATTTTTTTTGTTGGTGGAAAATCGTCTTTTTGTGTTGAAAATTTATCTCTTTTGGTAGAAAATCTTTTTTTTGGATAAAAATTTAACTATTTTGTTGAAAACTGAATTCAATAAGACATCTACATTAGTTGTATTCAAAAGAATTTATTCCTCTATTATTCTCCTATTTTCATGAAAAATTACGCTTTTTCCCCCTGTTTTGAGAGAATGCTATGCCACTTTACTTTTTTGTCGGTGGGGGGTGGGGTGTATACAAAATCAATATTGTCAACTAGGGATGACGGGGGACGAGTTGTCAAAAATGACAAAATTGGTATTATAATTTATGGACGGTCTCTTATAATATTTGTAAATTTCAGGGAGACAGATGCGAAATCGATGGAAAAAACGACGCTGAGGATTTCAAAGCTCTCCTGTCAGCGATGCAAGTTCTCGGTTTTACATCCGAGGAACAAGACACAATATTCAAAATTCTGAGCAGTGTGCTCCACCTCGGGAATGTATATTTCAATCGGAAACAAATGAGACATGGCCAGGAAGGAGTGGAAGTTGGAGCGGATGCAGATATACGCTGGGCTGCTCATCTTCTGGAAGTAAGCGCTGATGGCATCATCAGAGCTTTAACGACAAAAACTACGGTGAGTCTGAAAGTTGAAACTGATTCGTGTTCTCTAAGAATTCAAGAATCAATAGTAAAAGCAGAAGCTAGTGAATAAATCGCTCTTTCTAATTGCAATTATTAATTTTCAGGAAGCAAGGAATGAAAGAGTCTTGACTGCCCTGAATATTGACCAAGCTCTGGATGCCAGAGATGCATTTGCAAAAGCTCTCTACAGTTCTCTCTTTTCCTGGTTGGTCACTCGAGTTAATCACATTGTTTACAAAGGCACGAAGCGAACAGCCGCCATTTCGATCCTCGACATTTTCGGATTCGAAACCTTCACTGAGAACAGTTTCGAGCAACTCTGCATCAACTACGCGAATGAAAATCTCCACTTCTATTTCAACAAACACATATTTAAACTGGAGCAGCAGGAATACGCGAAGGAGAAAATCGACTGGACTACGATTAATTACACTGATAATTTGCCGGTGATTCACCTAATCGCGAAAAAGCCTGTTGGAATTTTGCATCTTCTTGATGATGAAAGCAACTTTCCGAAGGCGACGGATCTTTCTTTTTTGGAGAAGTGCCATTATAATCACGCTTTAAGCGAATTGTACTCAAGGCCGAGAATGAACTCGGCTGAATTTGCTATCAAACATTACGCTGGACAAGTTTGGTACAACGTGGAAATGTTTTTAGACAAGAATCGAGACACTCTCAGGCCTGATGTCGTTGAATTGTTGATCAGTAGTAAAATTCAGGTGAGTCTTTTGTTTTTGGAAATGGTTGACTAGATCTATCAAGAAAATCTTTATCGATGTCTCATTTATATTTCACAGATGGTGAGCAAGATGTTCCAGCACGTGAGAAACACTCACGAAGCAAACAAAACCGTGAACAAACCGAACGGAAGATTCGTCACGATGAAACCGAGAACTCCGACCGTGTCTGCTCGATTTCACGATAGTTTGCAACAGCTCCTGGAATCGATGTCTCAGTAAGTAATTTTCAATACAATGCTTGCAATTATAAAGTACTTCAAGTTCCAACTTTCCTGTAAGAATTTAACTGAAAATCTGGCTGTATATGAAAGACTATTTCTTTTTTTACAGATGTAATCCGTGGTTTGTTCGTTGTATAAAACCGAATACAGAGAAGGCGTCAATGAAATTCGACATGCCCTGCGTTCTTGAGCAACTTCGTTACACTGGAATGTTGGAGACAATTCGCATTCGTAAAACCGGATACCCAGTTCGTCTTCTCTTTGCTCATTTCGTTGATCGATATCGCTACTTGGTTCCCAATCGTCTTCCCAGAGGAGCTCCAAATAAGGAACTTTGTCGGCTTATTCTCGAAAAAGCTGCACCAAGAGATGCTCAAACTGAATACCAACTTGGTCTCACCAGAGTCTTCTTGAGAGAATCGCTGGAGAGAACTTTGGAATATAACAGAGCCTTGATTCTCGAAAGAGCTGCTATCACTGTTCAGCGGTTAGTGGATTCTTTTAGTATTTGATTTTAAATTCACTGATTGATTTTCTCCTTTACTTTTAATTCTTAATGACAAGTTCAGAAAATACAAATACTCAGGCTATTGTTTCACAATAGCTAAGCCTCTAGGCAAATAAGTTAGCGTAATCGTTGCGGACTCATGAGCTGATAATTTGCATGGCAACGCGGTTACCAAGTAATAAGAAGGGGAACAAAACATACGCACTTAAAACTAGTTAGTCGCGCGAATAATAAAAACGCAACCATAGTTGGATACAACTTTTTGTTATTAGTTTGCGATAAAGGTGCATCGGTTAAATCGATAAATTTATTAAAGAAAACTATAAAATTAAAAATGACTTCAGTTTTTTAGTAATAAAATTATAAAAAACTTTTCATAAGACCATGAAATTTGTAATATTTAAGTATTATTTATTTTTTGCAGGTATATTCGAGGTTTCCTCGCTCGAAGGCAATTCCTGAACATTTCCCGAAGCACTGTGCTTCTGCAAGCAGTTTTTCGAGGCTACAGGGATAGGAAAAATTTCATAAATCTCAAAAAAGGTGCACTTATGGCTCAGAAACTCTACAGAGGCAAGAAGGAACGAGAAAAGTTTATGATTTTGAAAGAAGAGATGGCAAAAAGAGCAGAAATGGAAAGGGCGAGTAGGGAAAGAGCAAAAGCTAAGCAACAAAGGGAAGAACAGGAAAGGGCATCGAGGGCTGTCGCAGGTGTTAATCATCTCGAAATACCTGCCGAACTAGCATTTATTTACAGCAAACTTGATGGTAAGTGCCTTCCAAAATGTATAGCAGAGTTGCTACAGGACCTGGAAGACCTGAGAAATTCAGGGATTTTTAAAAATTATTTACAAAAGCCTGCAACAGTAATGGAATTTCTCAAAAGTTCTGAAAACCCCGTAAAAAATTGTATTTGCACTGGGAGAAAACAGGAACAACCGGAAATTTTTTAATGGACCGGGAATTGTGTTTCATTTTCAATAAAAAAAACCTAAAGTTTTTTAAAATCGTTAAGCGTCTAAAAATATTTATCAAGTAAAAAAACCAATATATTATATTTTCGTTACCAAAAACTATTTTTATTCATACGGCTGAAACAGAATTTAAAAAGTTTGTGTAATTAAAATTTTTAATTAAGTTCGTCTTTCTTGAGTGAAAATTCAACTATTTTCTTGAGAATCCGTTGTCTCTTCATTTAATTTAAATTATTAAACATTCATCTTTTGGTCGAAAATTAATCTTATACGATAAAAAAGTCATTTTTTTAGTTAAAAATAAACATTTGTGTTGAAAATTTTTACTTTTATTGAAAAATTTAACAATTTTGTTGGAAATTTATGTGTTTTGTTGAAATTTCATCTTTTTTTGGTAGAACATTAATTTTCTTGGTGGAAAATTAATCTTTTTGGGTAAAAATTTAATATGTGGTTATCAGTTCATCTTTTTTGGTTGAAATTTGAACTACTTGGTTGAAAGTTGAACTTCTTTATAAAAATTAATTTTGAATATTGAAAGCTCATTTTTTGATTGACGATTCAGTTACTTTGCTAAAAACTCGTTTTTTCTGTTTAATTTAACTGGTTGAAAATTCTTTTTTTTAATGGAGAATTAATTGTATTAAACTTAACATTTAACGATTACATTTTCGGGTCAAAAAATATATTTTTAACTATTTTGTTAAAAATTCGTTTTCTCTTCATTTAATTCAAATAATTAAAAATTCGTATTTTGGTAGAAAATTCATCTTTTATGTTAGAAAAGTCATTTATCCTGGTTGAAAATCAACTTTTTTTGTTGAAAATTTATATTTTTTGTTGAAAATCCAACAATTTTGTTGAAAACTTATGTGTTTTGTTGAAGATTTGTCTTTTTGGTAGAACAATTATTTTTTGGGGAAAAATTCAACTTTTTGGTTAAAAATTTAACTATGAGGTTAATGATTAAAAAATCGTCTTTTTGTAGAAAATTCATCTTTCATTATACAAAAGTCATTTTTCCTGGTTGAAGATGAACTTTTTATTGAAAATTCACATTTTTTGCTGAAAATTTATGTGTTTTGTTGAAAATTTGTCTTTTTTGGTTTAACAATTATTTTTTTATGAAAAATTTAACTTTTTGGTGAAAAATTCAACTTTTTGGTTGAAAATATAACTATGAGGTTAATGATTAAAAATTCGTTTTTTTGTAGAAAATTCATCTTTTATGATAGTAAAGTCATTTTTCTTGGTTGAAAATCAACCCTCTTTTTTGAAATTTATTTTTTTTTAATTCAACAATTTTTTTGAAAATGTATGTGTTTTATTGGAAATTCGTCTTTTCTGGTAAAACAATTATTTTTGAGTGAAAAATTTAACTTTTTAGTTGAAAATTTAACTATGAAGTTATATTTTAGTTAAAAAATGTACTATTTGGTTGAAAGTTGAACTACTTTGTTAAAAATGATATGTTTTAAGATTCACCTCTATGGGTGAAAAATTTTTGTGGTTGAGGACTGAACTATTTTGTTAAAAGCTCGTCTGTTTCCATTCCATTCAACTGGTTGATAATTCGTTTTTTTTTAATTAATGAGCAAATGTCTTTTATTTGAAAATTCAAATGTTTCGTTTAAAATTTATCTTCCTTGATTGACAATTCATCTATTTGATTGAGGATTCAACAGTTTTGTTAAAAATGCGTTTTCTTTTTTTTTAATTCAAGTGATTCAAGTTGGGACATTTAGCTTGTTTACTTAAAGTTCGCTAAATTTAAACTTTATCATTTTGATTGTTTACTTGTGAGATAAAGTTTTTGTAAGACTTTAGAATGAAACCTTTTGAAATTAGGAGGTTTCTCTTATGTTACTCGCTCATTTTTAAACGATGGAATTAAGAGTTTGTGAACGAAAATTTTTTTAATCTTTAATTTCTCAAATTGAAAATTCCGAATACTTTAATTGTGGCTGCTTTAATTTTCAGTTTATTTTCGATTACTTTAAATGCAAAATTCTTTAACTTTAACAATTTGAACTTTTTAATTTTAATGACCGGGGGAATTTTTTCGGTAATAAATGTAGCTACCCTGTTGCTTTTATGAATTTGTTAAAAAATTTCTAAGAATTTCTACGAAAATATCTGAATTTTTTTGAAAATTGCTATGAATGTTGAATGCATTTTAGACTCTGATTAGTTTTTGAATAGAAAACGGTAATTATTTATTATTATTGATTTGGGTTATTATGTTTTTCTAATCTTGCATAGTGGTATATCATTAACTTTGGTGGAAATTCGTAAGTCTATAATTTTCTACTATCGTCTATGAGAACGTTTTCATAGAACGTTGTAGTTTGTGGTAAACATTTTTTCTGACAGGATTTGCATTGATCAATAAATTATTGAATTTGTTGAAACTAAACAGAATTAACTGGATTTAAAAAAAAGTTAATCTGGAATTTTTAAAAAAGTAGACCTGGATAACCTGGAAAAGGCGTGAAATTTTGAAACCTGACTTCTGTAGCAACCCTGTCTTCATTTTTATTTATGGTTGTGTTTAATTTGTTTTCTGTACAATATTTCATTGTAGATTGGCAACCAACTCACACGGAGAGGAACTTAATCAAAGTCGTGGGTTCAGTTGTATCGCTTCCCTACAATTATAGTCTCCCTACAGACATAGATCAACATCAGTTTTCGAAATTCACAAATATTTACTTCAAAAGTCACATTTTCGGAATGAAACGGGAACCTATCAAAACGCCATTCTTAGCGAAAGCTCGAGATCAGGATTATACTGATTCATTAATGATATTTAAGATGATTCTGCGATTCATGAACGAAAATAATCTCAGCGGCAAAAGGGAACACGCTCTGGGTGACTATATTGTTAATAAGGGGATCGTTAATGAAAAATTGAGGGATGAAATTCTGTGTCAGTTGTCCAATCAAACCTGGAAGAATGAGAATGATGCTAATAAGGAAAGAGGATGGTTGCTGCTTTCCAACTGTCTTTCTGCCTTCCAACCGACTCCTACTCTCTTCAAATACTTGCTTAAGTAAGTTTACCAACTCAGAATTTCGCCCTAATTAAAATTTTTTTCAGACGACTATTAAAATTTAATTATTATAGTTGAAGTACATTATTAGGGTGTCTATCCAACCTAGAAAACCTGAAATTTTCAGGAAATTTTTATGTACCTGGATAAATCTGTAAATATTAGTGAATTTTTTTGTGAGTGTTCTTAATTTTTTTTAAATTGCAATATGAAATTGTATAGCAATGATTTTTTATTTGTAAAGACAGCTTTATATTACTGTAATTTAATTATTTTTTGACATTTTTTTCAATTTATTTTTCTACCTGAAAATTTAACTATGCCGCTGGTTGAATATACTATCATTTAAGTTAAAAATTCATCTCTTTGGTTAAAAGGATATTCTTTTTTAACTAAAAAAACTTTAATTTTTGGTCGAAAAATGTTTTTTTTTTTAAGTTAAAAATTCGTCTTTTTTGGTATAAATTAATCTTCTTGATTGAACATTCATATTTTTAATTTAAAATTCAACTATTCTAGTCGAAGATTCATCATTTTAGTTGAAAATTCATCATGTTGTTTAAAAAGTAACTATTTTTTAAACATTAGGTTTCTCATTGGGTGAAATTTTTTTTATACTGAAAATAAAACTATTTCGATTGAATGTTCCATCGTTTTAGTTGAAAATTCATCTCGTTGGTTGAACATTATTTATC
>JAUELO010000179.1:34922832-34939149 GCA_032357855.1 Amphibolips quercusostensackenii | reverse complement strand
CATCGTTTTAGTTGAAAATTCATCTCGTTGGTTGAACATTATTTATCTTGATTGAAAATTTAACTATTTAATTTTTAGTTGACAATTGATCTTTTTTGGCTGAAAATTCATGTATTATGATGAAGATTTGTCTTTTGGTAAAAATTAATCTCCTGGGTTGAAAATTCATCTTTTTGGTTTAAAATTCAAATATTCTTGTTAAAGATTTATTATTTTAGTTAAAAATTTATCCTTTGGTTAAAAATGTAACTATTCTATGTTGATATTTTATCTTTTTTTTAATTCATCTCTTTATTTAAACAATAATTTTTTTAAACTAAAAAACTATTCCATTATTGGTTGAAAAATTGTCTTTTTTAGTTGAAAATTCATCTTCTTAGTAGAAGTTAATCTTTGTAGTTGAAAATTTATCTTCTTGTTTGAAAAATCATCTTTTCGTTTATAAATTCAATTATTGTGGTTAAAGAATCATCATTTGAATTGAAAATTCATCATATTGTTTAAAAATGTAATTATTTTCATGAAAATTATATTTTTCGTTGGTTGATATTTTTTTTATATTAAAAATACAACTATTACAATTGAATATTCCATCATTTTAATTAAAAATTCATACCTTTGGTTGAAAATTAATTTTTACTGAAAATTTAATTATTCAATTTTTGTTTGTCTTTTTTGGTAGAAAGTAATGTTCTTGGTGAGAATTCATTAGTTTGGTTAAAAATAAATTTTTTAACTGAAAGTTTAACTATTCGATTTTTCGTTTAAAATTACCTTTTTTGGTTCAAAATTCAACTATTCAGTTGAAAATTTGTCTTTTTTAATTGAGCATTTAATTATTTTGTCAGAAATTCATCTTTTTTGAAAATTCAACTGCTTGGTTATAGATTCATTAGTTTTGTTACAAATTAATTTTTTAAACTGAAAATTGAACTATTCGATTTGTGGTTAAAAATTGATCTTTTTTGGTTAAAAATTTACCTAATTGGTTGAAAATTTGTCTTTAATTTGAAAATTCATCCTTTTTGATAGAAAATTAATCCTTTGGTTTGAAAATTCAACTTTTTGGTTATAAATTCATTTTTTAATTGAAGATTTATTATTTACGTTACAAACTTATTTCTTGGTTGAAAATTTAACTATTTTGTTAAAAATTCGTCTTTTCGACTTGAAAATTTAACATTTCGGATTTCTTTATTTCTTTATTGACTGTGAAATTAATCATCTTATTTGAAAATTACTCTTTTTTTGCCAATTCATCCTTTTGGCTGAAACTCCAAGTATTCTAGTTAAAGATTCATAATTTTAGTTGAAAATTCATCACTTTGGTTGGATTTTTTTTTGGTTGATAATTAATTTTTGTAACTGAAAATGTAACTTTTCCTTTTTTTGAAAATGTTTTTTTACTTAAAAATCCTACTACTTGTTTGAAAATTTATCATTCTTAGTTGAAAATTCAATTATTCAGTCGGGAATTCATGTATTTTGTTGAAAAATGGTCTTTTTATTAGAAAATTAATCTTCTTGGCAAAAAATAATCTTCGTGGCAAAAAATTCACTCTTTTGGTTAAAAATTCATCATTTTAGTTGAGAATGCATCACTTTGGTTTTTATTAATTCTTTAAACTGAAAATTTAACTATTCCATTTTTGGTTGATAACTTATCATTTTTAATTCAAAATTTAACTATGTGTTTGTTTGAAAATTGATCTTTCTTAGTTGAAAATTCAATAATTTGGGCGGGAATTCAAGTATTTTGTTGAAAAATCATCTTTTTGGCAGAAAATTAATCTTTTTGTTGAAAATTCAAATATTTGGTTAAAAATGCATGTATTTTGTTGAATGTGCAATATTTTTACTTGAAAAGTTAGCAATTTAAAGCGGTTTAAATGCCATCCCATACAGTACCCACATTCATTTTATCTAATTATGCGCTGAATTTCAAGTTTAAGAAGATAAAAGAAAAATTAATTATTATTTATTATTATTTACCTATTGAATTAATCGATAGGCCTAATACATTTAAGAATATCTTCTTTTATAATTTATCAAAGATTTATATATCAAACATATATATTGAATCCCTAGAAGCTGAAAAAAACGTTACTTATAATAAACTCGCGAAACTGTATACATATTCCGAGTCGATTGTTAAAAAAATGCGAATTTTCTAAAATAGTTCCGTACTATGAAAAATTATACCTGGAAAAAAGTTGAAATACCTGAAAAAACCTGGAATTGTCCAGAAAAATTTTCCCAGGACTTCAGTAGACACCCTGATTAAATAATTTATACATTTTTTCTAGAACTGTATTATGGAAATGGAAATCTTCTGGCCTAAAGAAATCTATGAAGGCATTTTTTTAGGGAATTAAAAATTCGGACGGCCCTAATCTAGACATAGTCTTGCACTTAAAGTTTTATAATTAAAAGTAATAATTTAAAGTTTCAATTTTAAAAATTCGCAGTGTTCTGTCTCTTACTTTGCAAGGCAAGATTGTATAAATAGTGAATAGTTTAATGTTTTTTCACAATTATTATTAACTTTTAAAATAACATATATTATTTGGTCCCTTATGTTTATTTTATCGGTGCGTTTCTATAAAAATTTGACAAATTATTTTTCAAACTGAGCAAAGGTTTCATCTGAAACTTTTTTTTTCAGATTCGTTTCGGATCACGCATACGATGGTTACAAGGCTTTCTGTCAGCGAAAATTGCTTCAAGGCGAAAGAGCTTTGCTCAGAGCAACTAGCAACGGCCAAACGACAATTCAACATGTGCCAAGAAATTATCCTCCTTGTGTTTTGGAATGGAGAGCGAATAGAAATCGAGTAAACATGGCATTGACCGTGGGATTCTACGATGGTAATTAAAATTCTCTTTCTAATCCTAAATCTCACAATTCCACCAGAAATAATTTCTTTAATTTAATAATAAATCAATAATTATGACTAATAAATAAATGAAATTTCTTTTAGGTGAAACGACAACTTGCGCTGTAGATTCCTGGACGACCTGTGAAGATTTAGCAAATCTCGCAGTTAGAAATCATGGAGTTGAGAATAACGGATGGACCGTTACTCTCTGGAATCAATTGGATGGTCCCGACGCAATTGTCACCGAGACTAATGGATTTGACTACGTCCTTGACCTAATTTCCGAAATGGAATTGGCCCCTGCCTTCCCTGCTGCAAAGCAAATGTTTTTGGAGCAGAGAAAGAATAGCTTCCCGCCAATTAAGAAGAGAGAGGTAAGTCTTTTACCTTACGCGGAAAAATAGTAGGGGATATTAATTAGTGAAATGAGTACGAGCGTGGGAATCATTTGTTATGATTAAACATTGCAGCACACGCAAGTCATTCGAGAACTAGAACAAAGCACGGAGCCACCTGTGCTGAAGACCTTCCAACCGCTTGAGAGGAAACCAGTACCGAAAGTCGTTGACAAACCGGTCGAACCGGAAATTCAATCGCCGAGACGTCCGGCGGTTCCTCCTCCGCAACCTCCTATTTCAAAAGCACCGGTAAGTCTTGTATTTAGGAAATGTTTCTACCATTACAATTACCCTATTTTAAATCATGATATGTTTACTGAAACCTGATATCTAATTTACTTCAGTTCAGGGTCGCGTTACCCATTAGGTAAAGGATAGGCAATAATGCATAGGGCCGTCACGCCATAGGGGGCGCCTCAAGGTGGGGCGGAATCAAAAAACGAGGTTCAATGTAACTTCCAGAAGTCAGTTCTTGATCGATTTTAGATTTTTCTTTTAGAAAAATTGTTCATTCAGCTTTAAAGAAACTCCCATCGTCAGTCGCGCACTATGATTTAATTTTAAATCAAAAACAGTTGAATTAATCTAAAAAATACGATTTTTTAAAAATCCAACCAGTTGTATTTTGAACCAAAAAAGAGGATTTTTTGTCAAATAGGCAAATTTTCTAAAATATTTTTTAATTTTTTACCCAAAAATATTATTTTTCAACAAAAAAGTTCATTTTAAACCAGGTAGTTGAATTTTCAAACCACTAAATAATTTTTGTATGAAAAAATGTCGAATTTTCATCGAAATAGTTGCATTTTCAACCAAAGAAATTAATTTTAAACTAAAATTATGAATCTTTAAACAAAAAAGTCAATTTTTGAGAAAGAAGTCTAACTTTTAACCATTTCGTTGAATTTTCAACCAGAAAAGATGAATTCTCAACAAAAAACGTAATAGTTGATATTTTAATGAAAAAAGTTTTTTATTTTTAATCAAAAAGTGTTGAATTTATTAAAAAAGACCATGTTTTAACAAAATGGCTGAATCTTTATCCAAAACATATTAATTTTTAACAAAATACATGAATTTTCAACAAAATAGATACATTCACAATCAAAGGGATGAACTTTTAACTAAAATTATGAATCTTCAACCAGAAATGTTAATTTTTACAAAGTAGTTCAACTTCTATCCAAGTAGTTCAAGTTGTTCAACTAGAAAGAAGAATTCTGAACGAAAAATGTAATATTTCATACTTAAACTAAAAACATGTTAATTTTAAATATATATATATTTTTTTAATTCTTAAAAAAGCCAAATTTTCACCAAAATATTCAACCAAAACAGATTAAACTTTAACCAGATAGTTGAATTTTTAACCAAAAAGATGAAATTTTTACTAAAAAACTTGAATTTTCAAACATCTTTTAAACTAACTCAGATTATTCCTAAAATTTAGAAAAATGTTTTGAAATTCTTCAAAATTAATTTAAAAATAATTAAAAAAAACAATAGAATTTTTCCTAGGATTCTTAAGAATATTTTTTATTATTTGATACCTTTCAAAATATTTAAAAAGTTTAAAAGTTTAATTTCGAAATCCTTAAAAATCTACATTGATAAAAATTTTATGAAATCTTCAAATTTTTTATTATTTTTGTAATTTTTTCAAAACTTTCAACCATTCTTCAAAATGATTCGAGTTTTTCCTAAAATTTTTGCAATATCTTTAAAAATTAACGAAATACGTTAACATCTTCCAGATATTTTTTACGTTTTTATAAATAATTTTAAGTGATATTTTTCAAAATAAAAAATCGTTTGAAATTTTCTCAGGAATCTTCAGGAAAATTGTATTCTCTTGACACTTTTTAAAATTCTTCAAAAGATTTTTTCGAAATTTTTAAAAATCCACGTTTTGCTTTAAATTTGTTGAAATTTTCTCAAGATTGAAATTATTCCAAACGTACGTAAATGATATTTATTTGTAAATATAATATGCACTTATAAAATAAGCAAGTAGTATCAAATAAAAAATTTTCTTTACTTAACATAATATTGAGTAACATAATTTGAGGAAATTTAATGGAAAAGGTTTCAAAGGTTTAAATAATATTTCTTTGACAGTTTCTTAAATATCATTTTTTTCTGCTTGTTACTGACTATTCGAAATATATCCCGATAATCTTTTAAAAGAAAAAACCTGACAGGTGAAAATATTCGTCTGGAATCGTGGAATTTTCAACAGGAAAAGATAAATTAAAAAAAAATGTAATAGTTGATATTTCAATTAAAAAAGATTTTAAGGAACATTAAAAAAGAGTAGAATTTATAAAAAAAAGACGATTTGACAACAAAATAGTTGAATCCTTATCCAAAACATATTAATTTTTAACAAAATAGTTACATTTACAATCAAAGGGATGAATTTTTAACTAGAATGATGAATCTTCAACCAAAAAAGTTAATTTTTAACAAAGTATTCGCCTTATAACCAAATAGTTTAAATTTTTCAACTAGGAAGAATTCTGAACAAAAAATTAATATTTGATACTCAAACTAAAAAGACGTTTATTTTATTAAAAAAAAGAATGGAATTCATTAAATGAGAGACGAATTTTTAACAAAAACAGATTCAATTTCAACCGAACAGTTGCCTTTTTAGTCAAGAAGATGAAATTTTCACAAAAAGAGTTGAATTAAAAAAAAAACTTTTAAACTAATTCAGATTGTTCCTAAAATTTAGAAAAGTCTTTTGAAATCTTTTAAAATTAATTGAAAAAAAAATCATCAAGAATTTTTCCAGGAATTTTAAGAATTTTTTTATTTCCTTGATTCCTTTTAAAATTCTTAAAAAGCTTCGAAATCTTCAGAAATCCACATTTTGTTTCAAATTATTTGAAATCTCAAAACTTCGGAACCTACGGATTATGTTTAAAAATTATTCTAATTATTCCTAATATTCTCTATAATTCTTCAAAATAAAAAAATTTGTTTTAAAATCTTCAAGATTTTTTTTGAAAATTTTGGGAATCTTTTAAAATGTTTAATAATCGTTTTAAGCATTCTCTTAAAGTCATTTTTTCAAAATAAAAAATCATTTAAAGTTTTACAAGGAATCTTTAGAATTTTTTTTTATTATCTTGATACCTTTCATAGTCTTTAAAAAGTTTAAAAATTTTATTTGGAAACCTTTAAAAATCTACATTTTGTTAAAAATTGTATGAAATCTTCCAATTTTAAATTATTTTTGTAATTTTTTTCAAACTTCTGAACATTGTTTTGAAATGATTCGATTTTTTCCTGAAATTTTTGAAATATCTTTAAAAATTAACAAATTACGTTAAAATCTTCCAGATATTTTTAATATTTGTAGAAGTAATTTTAAATGTTATTTTGCAGCATAAAAAATCGTTTGAAATTTTTCCAGCAATCTTCAGAACAATTTTATTCTCGTGAAACCTTTTTAAAATTCTTTAAAAGCTTTTTTTTTGAAATCTTTAAAAATCCACATTTTGTTTTAAAATTGTTGAAATCTTCTCAAGATTGAAATTATTCCAAGCGTCCATGCAGAATATTTGTTTATATAATATGCACTTATAAAATAAGCAATTAATATCATATATAAAATTTGCATTACTTAACATAATATTGAGTAACATGATTTGAGGAAATTTAATAGAAAATATATAGAAAAGGTTTAAAAAGATTTAAATAATGTTTCTTTGACAGTTTTTTTAAATCTGATTTTTTTCTGCTGGTTACTGATTACTCGAAATAAGTTGCCATAATTTTGTAAACAAAAAACCCGACAAGTGAAAATATTCGTCTGGAATCCCACGTAGACATCTTCGTGAAAATTCGGGTATAATTTTGTAACAGTCCATATGGAAATCCACGTTGAACGTTAAGCGTATTTCTTCAGCTACAAGTAATTCGTAAATTGTAAAAGATGTTCCAAAATATATTTAATTTTTAGTTTTAGGTACCCTGCGTTCTTTAAAAGCATGTCTACGTGGATTTCCGCGTGATGCTTCGACGTTTTGTTCTTTGCTTAAAATTACCACTCGAATTTTACGTGATTTTCCTCGATTTCGACGTATGTTTCCACGTGGGGTTCCACTTGTATTTTTACCTGGATTTTTGTGCGAATATTTTCAAGCCCTCGTTGCTCGGTGTAGAATATGAGAATGTTAAAGATGATGAGATATTAATTTCTTTTTGCAGATGAGAAAACAGTCACACGAAGCTATTCTAGAAACGACCGAAATGGGATTGTCGAGAAAGTCCGCTTTGAATGACAGGTACTTCGAAAAGGAGAAGCAGCGCAGTAGGAGTTTGGACAACCTTCTTCAACCGGAAGTCGTAATACCGCCGAGCAAACTTGCCGGATTGGGATTATCATCCTCGAAATTAAATGAAAGGTACCACAGCTTAGAGCGAATTGGAGAAGCACCGGCCGTTAGTAATGTGGAGTACATGACGAGAAATGATGTTGTGCAAGAAAGAAAGTACAGTAGAATAACGAGAAGTTCCGAACCGAATATTCTTGAAGAAGAGGATATCACGATTGATTTCGAGTATCCAGATATTCAGTCAGTCAGTCAAACCGGAAGGTCTGAAGATGACAAGAGCAGCTATATTAGATCGCAAACTAGATTCATCAAGTCCCAATACCCAGGTGAGAATTTTATTTTATTTATTTTCTTATTCAACTAAAAAAAAAATAGTAAATTAAAATATAGTTTTAAGAACTTCACCAAGAAAAAACCGAGAAATGACCAAAAATTTGATTAAGTGACTGGGATTTTTCAATCTATTGTACTAAAATTAATATTAACAGCGTTGACATATTTTGTTTCTCTTAGGGTTGCTATAGGTCAGGGATAGTCAGGGAAATCCTAAAAGAGTCAGGGCATTTTCGATAAACTGAAGCTGAAGTTATTTTATTATTCTGTTCAAAATTCAAGAATTTCGTTAAGAAGTAATTCTTTTTAGTTAAAAATTTGTCTTTTTGTATAAAACATTCAACATTTTGGTTGACATTTTTTTTCTTTATTGAACGAAGAATCTTTCATGGTTGAAATTACAACTCTTTTTTTTGAAAATTCGTCCTGCTTATTTAAAAATTTATCTTTTGTGCTACAAATTTAATATTTTGGGTTAACAATGCAACTGATTGGTTGAATTTGACTCTTTTTGATTAAAAAATAAAATATTATTTGATTGAAATATTAACTATTACATTTTCTTGTTGAGAAATCATCTTTGCATGAAAATTCAACCATTTGGTTAAAGTTAAACTACTTTTTCCAAAATTCATTTTTTTATGATCCACATTTTTATTTAAAACTACTTTTTTTGGTAGAAAATTCTACTATTTTGTTGAAAATCATTTTTTTTTTTTTTTGAAAATTCAACTACCTAGTTCGAAGTGAAACAACTTTGTTAATAATTCTTTATCTTTGGTCTTTTTGGTTTAAAAATTCGTCTCCTTATCTTTAAAATGCCATCTTTTTTAGTAAAGATGCAACTGTTTGGTTGGAAATTAATCTGTTGTGGTTAACGTTTCAACTATTTTGGTAAAAATTCTTCTTTTAAGTGAATTCAACTGCTTTGGTTGAAAATTTATTTTCTTATACTAAAAATTAATCTATTCTATTTTTGGTCGAAAATTTATCCTTTTTAGATGAAATTTATCCTTTTTGGTATAAAATTCAACCTTTGGGTTGAAAATTCTTTTTCTTTCGAAGATTCATCATTTTATTTAAAAATTCATTTCTTTGGTTGAAAATTGAACTATTTTGATGAAAATTCACCTTTTTATCTTGAAAACTCAATACTTAGCATAAAAGTTCTTCCTTTATTGACTCAGAAATCTTTCTTAGCTGAAAATTCAACTCTTTTGTTGAAAATTCCTCTTTTTTGTTTAAAATAATTCTGCTTTGACCAAGGATTCTAGTTTCGTGATAATTATTTTTTTTTTTTGGTTCAATTAAACTGTTTTTGTTTAAAAATTAAAATATTTTTTGGTGAACATATTAAATATTACACTTTTTGTTGAGAATTTACTTTTTCTGGTTGAAGATTTATTACTTTGATTGAAAATTTAACTGCTTTGTCGAAAATCCTTTTTTTGGTTGAAAAGTGAACTATTTTATTGAAAATTAACACTCAAATTCGTCATTTAGTATTTATCTGAAATTTTTAATTTATTTTCTTGTTTTAAGTCAAAGACGGAAAAATTTACGTTTTAAAATAAAAATATAAAAACTGGTATTATGATTTGGAACAGAACATTTTGGAAAAAACTGTAGCGCGTACCTATATTAATTTTAGATCTAAAGAATGTTACAATTTTAATTCTGAATAATCTCGCATTTGTAAATAATGTGATTTTTTTTCTAAATTAGATAAGTATGTATTTGAATTGATTTAAAAACAGTTTATTTTTCTTATAATCAATATATTTTCTACTATTAAATAATATTGAAAATAGTTCAAATATTATATAATATATAAAGTGTTATTTTTGTTTCTATTGTAAATTTCAATAAAAAAAGTTTTGTAAGGTTAAAAGATTTTTAGTTAAAATAGGGACATTGTATATTGATTTTAACCAAAAATAGAACAATACAATTTGCAGTTAAAAAATAAAAAAATAAAGTAATAAAATTAATTTTGAACGAAGAAGTACAACTTTCAACCAAGTAATTGAATTTTCAATCAGAGAGATGGCTCTTCAAATAATAAAAAAAAAATCTTGAACCAAGTAGTAATTGAATTTTAAACCCAGAAGATTAATTTTATACAAAAAAATGAACTTACAGTAAAATACATATATTTTTAACCAGATTGGTGAATTTTCAACCAAAAATAGAATTTGTAAGGATCGAGTTCAGTTTCCAACCAAGCAATTGTATTTTCAATCAAAAAGATTAATTTTCTACCAAAAAAAGACAAACTTACAATAAAACACATCAATTTTTAACTAAATTATTGAATCTTTAACTAAAAACGGTCAATTTTCAACCAATAATAAAAAATGGAATTTTCAGTTAAAAAAATAATAAAAAAAAATTTAAGAAAAGTTGAATTTTCAACCCGAGAGATGGCTCTTCACATAATAAAAATAATTTTTAGCAAAGAAGTTAAATTTTCAACCAAGTAGTAATTGACTTTTCAACCAAGAACATTAATTTTTCTTAAAAAAAGACGAACCAAATTGTTGAATTTTTAAGCAAAACCCGAATAATTAAATTTTCAGTTGAAGAATTAATTAAAATAGAATAATTAGAAAAAATAGTTGAATTTTCAACCTGAGAGATGGCTCTTCAAAAATAATTTTTTACAAAGAAGTTTAATTTTCAACCAAGTATTAGTCGAATTTTCAACCCAGAAGATTAATTTTCTACCAAAAAAAGACAAACTTAAAATAAAATACATAAATTTGTAACCAAATTGTAGAATGTTCAACCAAAAATAGAATAATAAAATTTTCAGTAAAAAAGTTATTTTAAAATACATAACGAATTTTTAATAAAATAGTTGAATTTTTAATAAGAGATGGATCTTTAAATAATAAAATACATTTTTAACAAAGAAGTTAAATTTTCAATTAAGTAGTAATTGACTTTTAAACCCAGAAGATTAATTTTCTACCGTAAAAGATAATTTTTCAATAAAATAAATAATTTTTTAACCAGATTGTTGGATTTTCAACCAAAAATAGAATAATTAAATTTTCTGTAGAAAAATTAATTTAAAACAAAAAGTAATTTTTAACAAAATAGTTGAATTTTCAACTAGAGAGATGGGTCTTTAAATAATTAAATGAATTTTGAAAAAAGAAGTTCAATTTTCAACCAAGTAATTAAATTTCCAATTAAGAAGATTAATTTTCTACCAAAAAAGATGAACTTACAATAAAATAAATAAATTTTCCACTAAATTGTTGAATCTTTAACTAAAAAAATTTTTCTTTAAAGCTGAATATGTAAACCGTGAGATGGATCTTCAAATAATAAAAAGATTTTTTAACAAAGAAGTTAAATTTTAAAAGAAACATAATTCTCAGAGCGGTAAAATGAGATATTAATCAGGAGAAAATCGGGAAATTCTTGGGAAAATAAAATAATCCGTCGGCTAGAAAACGTGTTTCTCACATACTCTATTTAGTTTCTTCAAATTTAGGAAAACGAGCATTGCCTGGAAGCCAGTCGAGCAGAGCCTACATAGAGAAAAGCGAGTACGGAATGAAATCCTCCGCAATGTCAGACACGAGCGAAGCTCCATCTTTGGCTTCTCATGTTCGTCGAGTTCGGGTGCCAAGTCAAGCTTCCGATGTTGATCAATTCCTCGACGATCTCTTCATGCCAGTCCTGGATGGAAATCTAGATGAGTTATCAGATGCAAGAAGTTTGGCTGCCAGTATAAAAGGTTCAGTCGATGATTACGAAGTTGAGTCTGAAAAGAAACTGATTCATCAAAATTTAAATTCAGTAGACGATTTTGTGAAAGCTGTAATTTTGGATTCTTGTGGAAAGAGGGAGTCTCAGTTGACGCCCAAGGTCCTTTCCGAGAAGATAAAGGGAGATGGAAACATGGACAATGCTAATCAAAACGCTGCTTTTAATTTCAACGCTATGGCTCATGGAATGATGCCACCAGCGATGATGATGCCGATGTTCAGTCCACCTCAGCCAGTTACACCTGGTCAGAATCAAAACATGAATATGGGATCTGGATTCATGCCGATTCCTATTTACAATATGCAGGGGCTGAGCTTGCCTCAGTATCCAAATTCACCACCAAATCAAAATAGCGAGATGATGGCTTATCAGCAAAATCTTCAGCGGGCTTTTCTCCAGAGAGCGATGGCTCAAAATATCCAAATTCAGCAACAGATCTTGGCCCAGAACCAGGCTTTGCATCAACTTTTGGTTCAGAGTCCACAAAATTCGTCCCAACCGGTAAGATTATATTTAATTAATGTTGGTAGATTCTGTTTATAAGATCTGAATAATTTTGAAAGAAATATTTACTAATGTCTGATTCCTGGGTTTAGGAAACGAATGAAGCAGATCACTGGTCACCAGAAAAACGCACAATGCCCTCACACTCAACGCCAGTAAGTCAAAGACAAGAAACCGTGATGGTGAAAGCTCAAGTTCATCGATCTCAGAGTCCACCAAAGAAAAGCGCGGAACAGAGAAAAGCGAGTGTCGAGTATGGACCGCGGAAAATCAGCATGGATAGAAAAAATTTCAACTCAACGCCTGATCTGAAAAGAACCGGGTCCAATAGAGGAAACGTTCAGAATAATTTCACTAATGTGCTTAGTGAATTGAAGAATAGGAAGAGTAGTGCAGATAATGGTCCTGTTTTTAATAAGGGCGTTCCTCCTCCTCCACCAATGCCGCCACCTTTGGAGTCTCATGATCCTTCAGAATCGAGGCCGTTTTTGGATCCTTATGGAAGGGCAAAGACGGTCCGAATTGGTAAATGGAGGTAAGCAATGTTTAGAAATTACACATTCAAATGCAAATCACTCGATATAACCTTTGCAATTCTATTTCTAATTCTATTTGTTTATGAATAATCAGATGGCCTCCTCCGAGTGACTCAAACGAAGGTCAAAACCAGGACAGCTTCATGGAGTTCAAAATGCGGCAACATCATCAACAAAGGAAGATTACACCCCAGTATCAGGAATACCATCAGGATGGAGAACCGATGACCGAAGGTGGCGTCGAATGGGAAGAATTCGAAATCGAAAACATCACCAGTAATGAAGAACGAACTATTGTGGTTCACTCTTCTGGTGCCGTGATTACAAGGCATGAAAATGGCTACAAAGAAGATAACGATAAAAAGAAGAAAAAAAAGTTAGTAACATTTTATTATTCGATCCTTTGTTTTCACAGGGTGTCTATTAATCGGGAAAACCGAGAAGTAACGATAATTACCCGGGAATATAAATTCGAGCCGGGAATCACAATCAATATTTTGAAAAATGTGAATTTGTAAAGGTTTTAAGAGAATAGAAAAATTTTCTTACAATTTCTGTAAAAATTTTTTATGATTTTTTATTATTAATAATACATTTTTAGAGAATGTTTCGAAATATTTCAAAATATTTCCAAATTTGTTAAAAAATAACCCGGAAGATTTTAAGGCAATTTTTTTAATCGTGTCAAATTTTTGTTTAATTTCAAGAAAAATACCATCGTTTTAGAAGATATTTGGAATGCTAAAAAAATGATGCGAAATTAAAAAAATATTAGGAAATATTGCAATCGTTTTAAAAGATAATTAAAAGGCTTTAAAGTTTTGAAAAGATTAAAAAATAATTGAAGATGTGAAAGTGTTTCAAAAAAATTAAAATTAAAGGTAAGTGTTTCAAGATTTCGAAACAAATTTTGAAGCTTTTCAAGAATTTTGAGAGCTTTCAAGAAAACAAAAAAATGTTTTTAAGATTCCTGGGAAAATTATAAATGATTTTTTATTTTTAATAATTGATTTTTAGAGAATATTTCAAAAGATTTCCAAATTTGTCAATGAATTTTTCGGAAATTAAAGGAAATTTGTCTAGTTATCCAGAATTTTTAAAACATTTTAGAAAAAATACCGTAATTTCAAATGTTATTTAGAAGGATTAGAAATTACAAATGATTTTTTTATTCTGAAAAATTAATTTTTAGAAAATATTTTTTGAAACATTTCAAAAGATTGTGAAAATTGTCAAAAAAGAATCTGGTAGATTTTAAGGGAATTTTTCTATTTCTGCAAATTTTTTAAATGAAAAATACCATTATACTAAAAGATGTTTTAAAAGATTAAAAATTCATGCGAAATAAAAAAAATAAGAGAAATTGAAATCGTTTAAAGATTTTGGAAAAAAATTTCGAAGCTTTTAAAGAATATTAAAAGGTTTCAAGGAAACAAATTTTCTTTCTTGAGATTCCTGGAAAAATTATAAATAATTTTCTATTTTGAAAAAAATTTCAAAAGATTTCAAAATTTTTGTTTTAAATTCCTTTGTAATTCTTCTCTTGGTACAAATTTTACCGTTTCTTTTAAAAATGGAATTGTTTGGTCTTTTCTGGCTGAAATCAACTGTGATTTGTTAAAAAGTATTATGTATTTTCTTTTTGTTCTTTTTGCTGTTGAAAATTCATGTTTATAATTAAAAATTCGTCTTTTTTTGGTAAAAAATTAATGTTCTTGGTTGAAAAATCATGTTTTTGTTTGAAAATATAAGTATTTCATTGAAAAATCGTCTTTTTGGTAGAAAATTAACCTATTTGTTTGAAAATTCAACTCCTTTGTAAAAAAATTGATTTTTGTTGTTTTTGAAAATTCATATTTTCGGGTTAAAAATTAAACTATTTTGTAGAAAATTTGTATCTGCTGGTATAAATGTCAACGTTTTTGGCTAAAAATGCAGAATTTTTAAAAGAATAAAAACTTTTCTTCAAATTCATCGGAAAATTTCATATGAGTTTTTATTTTGTGAAATGAATTCTAAGATAAAATTGAAAAAGATTTGAAAACATTTCAAATGATTTCCTAAAATTTCGAAAAAGAATATAAAAGATTTTATAGCAAAAATTTTCAGTTTTGCAGGATTAGAAAATTTGAGAAAAAATTCGAGTAAGTTTAAGATATATTTAGAAGTTTTGAAAAGATTAAAAAATAATTTAAGACTTGTGAAGATTTCAAAAAATTAGCAACAAAATGTAGATTTTTGAAGAATTTGAAAAAGAAATTAAGATATAGTTTTGAATTTCTATGGTACTAGCGATTATTCATTAATTATTGAAGAGTTTTCACAAAAAATCATTATAAATATTATTTATTTTCATACCAAGTTAATTTTACACTAAATATTTGAAATATGTAATTATTATTCAACAGCCATCATAAAAGATTAAAAATAGTTTTTTGTGATTACTCCTCAATAGTAATTGATAATTAATTAGTCGCTTATACCAAAGATATTGAAAATCATATCGAAGAATAATTAACTAATTAGAACACCAAAAATATTCAACAAAATATATGTTTATATAAAATAACAACTGTCATGTTTACCAAATCTACGTATTATATTTCCCATATTATGTCTAAAAAAATTCATGAATAATTTGTAATGGAAGGTTTACAATACTGAACTATGTAACCAAAATTTTTATGGAAAATGGGTTTATTGCATAAAAAATCTTAAAAGATCAAATACACATTTTGGTAAAAGGATTTTTCCAAAATATCATTCTTCGCTACAATCATTAAAAAAAATTATTTCAAATTTTAGATTCAATTTAGTTACAATTTAAACGTAATAATATATATTTTTTAAACTTTTATCATTGATATTTTTAAAAATTATTATCATTTAATGAAGAAAACTAATATAAAATTCCTCGGAACAGAATTTTGTTTGGATCAAAACTTTTTTATTCTCATTTAGCATCCCTATATCTTAGGAACTACTTTTTATTTATGTAAAAATTTAAAAATTCGTTTTTTAATCGCTGTCCAAAGCCGGTTTTGAGACCCCATTAATTTTTTATCTCAAAATTCTGTGTCGATTTTCTCGAAATTGAGTGAATTTTTTACATCAAACTTTTTTTGCTCGTATTCAGAAACTTAATACGTCGGAAGCATGATTTTTTTTAAACGGAAAAATTAATTTTTTTATCGCAACCCGCAGTTAAGTCTTGTCGAATTTTAAGTTAGTATCACTTTCAGATTGTCAACTTGTGCATCCGTTTCCTTGAACTTGGATAACTTTTTTCAATCAAACTTTTCTGGCCTTAATTCAGAAAAACTTTGGCTCGGGAGTAGACATTTGTTTTATCTTCAAATAGTGATTTCGATTTTACAGAGTTTTTTTTCGCTCTTTTGAAAAATTCCCAATTTATTGGTTATCTAGTTCTTGACTGCCACCCTTCAATTATAATATATTCATTTTCACTTGATACTATAAATTACGAAAATATTATTTTGTTCAAGCATAGTAAGATATCACAATACATGCAATTACA
>JAUELO010000179.1:34903771-34918267 GCA_032357855.1 Amphibolips quercusostensackenii | reverse complement strand
GTTAAAAATGTTGCGCTTTTGCTTGAAAGTTTTTAGCCATTTGATTGTAAACTGCAACTGTTCGGTTGAAAAATTATTTTTGTATTTTTGAATTCTACTATTTTATTGAAAATTAATCTTTAATTCTTTTCTTAAAAATTCTTCTCTTTTGGTTGAAATTTTAACAATACAACAGTCTAATACTGTTTTTTGTGTGGATTTTCTATAAAAATTTGCTGCTACGTTTGCGGACTTTTTTCGAAATTCCGTGCGACTTTTTTGTGATTTGATGCGACTTATCCGACTTTTTTGAAGCCCTCTAGTCGATCTAAGCCCTGTTTTTGCAACTCTTCTTTATGTTTAAAAAGAAAACGAATGTTTTCTTCAATATTATTTCATTTTCAGAAATGTAACCAATATTCCTTCAAGCTTGATTTGATTTTCTATATAGAAGCGAAAAACATAGCAAAAAGACAGAACATCATGCAAATGATTTATCAAGGCTTGAATATATGTTTTGTCTGAACTTTGCAAAAAATTAATGACTCGGGTTTATCCCTGACGATAAATATAGGTTTGACACATTCAGCCTTTGTATTTGAATCATAAATCAGGATTTTTTCTCTATTTTTAAAACTGTTTCTATCAATATTCCTTGTTTTCTTGACTTCTTTCGATGAATATTAATTCTTTCAATCCTAGTATGTAAATACTTCCATTTCCTATCTGTCAATAGTGAACTTATAAATACTTCCAGCCAATCTGGAGTTCCTCAGCCAAAATCGCCTCCCGCGCCCGTGGAGCCAAAAAACCGAGACATGTTCCGAAGTTCACCAGACTCTGACACTTTCGACCATTTTGCGAAAAATCAACGCGACATGTTCAGCCAAAGTCGCGATATTTTTGCCTCTCAACAACATTTACGCCAGAACCATGAATTCCAGACCGATTACGATAAATCCAGAATGCAGGACTCTAAATCCAAGGATTATTACGGAAAAGATAGCACAGATCTGGCAAGTTCTATGAGAGATAGAAACTCAGATTTTGATTCCCGTAGGGACATGAACTCGGACATCTTCTCCGAGGCAAAATATGCCAGGGAAATCTTCGAAACCAACAATTCAAAACGAGATCCCTTCGGAATGACGAGAGACGTTTCTCCTAAATCAAGAGATAGTTTTGGAATGCCATCTCCTCGAGATTTTGGCGTTGTTCCCAACACCAGAGATTCATTCGCAGTTGCTCGTCAAAGCTTCAAAAAACTAGATTCAGAAATCGACAGAAGATCTAGCGTAGCTTCCACTCATCGAACTGACAAAATGGAACGAATCGAGATAGAAGAATGGCCAGAGTTTTTGNNNNCTGTTCTTCCTCCTGCTGATAAACCGGAAATCGAGAAGGTTCAAGAGATTGTTGATACCAAGCTCTATCCTCAAGCTTCTCAGGCCCACTTCACTTATAACAGAGTCAGCTGGACCTTGAGGGTCAAGAAGGAAGTCTTCGCCCCAAATGAAAATCTGACAACGCCACTTGCATTGCATTTAGTCTTTTGCCAAGTTGCTTATGATGTCCTGGCTACTTCCAATATCCGGATTTCGAAAGAAGACAGACAGAATATGCTCAAACTGCTCGACAACTATGGAATCACTTTGGATAATCTGCAGAGCACTCAGCATAAAATCACGATGAAGAAGAACGTTGTTGATTTGGCTAAACAGTGGCCGCTTTACTTCGCAAGAATATTCCCCGTTTCGGTAATTATTAAATTTTCACTCAACATTAAATATCTTAATATAAAATATTTTAAAAAGGGTTGCTACAAGACCTGGAAGACCTGGAAAAGTAATGGAACTTTAAAAAAATGATGGCATTTTTTTTCTTTGGGCCTACCTTAAAGTCTTAATAATTATTTCAGTACTTTGCAGCGAATTTTAAATTTGCCAATTGATAGGGCAAGAGCAGCAATTATTAGCACCTCAGCTCAGTTATCGGCATGCCAAAAACCGAAGTGAATTTACTTAATTTTTGATAAATATTTGATCGCATGTATAACTAATACATGCATTATACGTAATAATGATGGTATAATTGAATTAATTAAAGAAAAACAAACTTAACAGCCGTATTATTAAACATTTGTTTTTTCGATTGAAAATTCATATTATTAATCGAAAAAGTAATTGTTTGGATGGAAATTAACCTTTTGGTTGAAAATTCATATTTTGTGGTTAAAAATTCGTCTTTTTTGTACAAACTTCGTCTTTTTGCCTTGAAGATTCTACAATTTGATGAAAAATTCATCTATTTGACCGAAAACAGTCGAAAATTACATTTTTTCTGGTGAAAACCCATGTTTTGGGGTTGAAAATTTGACTTTTTTTGCAAAAAATTCTTTTTTCTACGTTGAAAATTAAACTTTCCTTTTTGGTTAAAAAGCGATATTTTTTAGACTAAAAATTGAACTATTTCGTTGAAAATTCGTCTTTGGTAAAAAAAATTGATTTTCTTTAATGGAAATTAAACTATGTTTTCAATTTATGCATTTTGTTTAAAGTTGGACTTTTTTGGTAGAAATTTTTTGTTTGTTTGTTAAAAGTGCAACTATTTGCTTCAAAATAATCTGTTTTGGTTGAGGATTCAACTCCTTGGTTGAAAGTTGTAGTATATACTTGATTAAAAATTCATTTTATCGGTTGAAGAGTCATAAAATTAATTGAAAATTCAACTATTTTGATGAAAATGTACCTTTTTGTTTAACAATCATATGTTCGAGTTGAAAGTTCAAATTTTTTTTCGTAGAAAATTCGTCTTTTTGCCTTAAAAATTCTACAATTTGATAGAAAATTTAACCATTTTGTCGAAAGCAGTCGAAAATTCAATTTTATTTGTTGAAAAATCATATTTTGGCGTTGACAATTTGACTATTTATTAAAAAATTTTCTTTTCTAATTAAAAATTCGACTTCCATTTTTGGTTGAAAATTGATCTTTTTTAGACTAAAAATTGAACTATTTCGTTGAAAATTCGTTTTTTTAAAATTAATCTTCCTAGTTAAATATAAAACTATTTTTTTAATTTATGCATTTTGTTAAAAGTTGGTCTTTTTTGGAGGAAAATTAATTTTCTCGTTTAAAGATTTATCTTATTAGTTGAAATTTTAACTGTGTGGACGAAAATTAACCGTTTTGGTGGAAATTCATGTTTGGGTTGAAAATTCAACTTTTTTGTAGAAAATTTGTTTTTTGCACTGGAAATTTCACAATTTGGTTGGAAATTCAACTATTTGATTGAAAACAGTTGAAAATTAAATTTTTTCTGTTAAAAACACATATTTTAGGGTTGAAACTTTAACTGTTTTGTAAAAAATTCGCGTAAAAATTCGTCTTCTTTGGTAAAAAAATTAATCTTCTTGGTTGAAAATGAATCTATTTTTTTAGTTTATGCATTGTGTTGGAAATTTTTTTGTGTGTAGAAAATAATTTGTTTGTTTGTTAAAAAGGCAATTCTTTGCTTAAGGATAATCTGTTTTGGTTGAGGATTAACCGCTTTGGTTGAAAATTGAACAACTTTATTAAAAATTAATTTTTTTCGGTTGACGATTCATAATATTAGTTTAAAATTCAGCTGTTTGGGTGAAATTGAACCTTTTTGTTAAAAATCTGTATGATCGGATTGAAAATCAAACTTTTTTAAAAATCGTCTCTGTGCCTTGAAAATTCTACTATTTGGTAGAAAAATTAATTATTTGGTCAGAAACAGTCGAAAAAATTCTATTTTTTGTTGTCGAAAATACTCATAAGTATTTTAGGGTTGAAAATTTGACTGTTTTGTAAAAATTTCGCTTTTCTTGATTGAAAATTTAACTCTTCCATTTTTGGTTTTAAAATTATCTTCTTTAGACTAAAAATTGAACAATTTCGTTGAAAATTCGTTCTTTTTGGTTAAAAACGCAACTATTTGGTTAAAAATTATTCTTTTCTAGTTGAGGATTCAACTATTGGGTTAAAAATTCGTCTTTTTTGATTAAATTTAATTAAATTTTATTCAAAATTAAAATACTTTTTTGTTAAAATATCAACTATTATGTTTTTGATTGAAAATTCATATTTGTAGGTTCAAAATTGAACTCTTTGATTGAAAGTTGAACTACCTACTTTAAAATTCATTTTTCGGCTGAAGATTTATTTCTTTGGTTAAAAACTATTAAAAACTATTTAATTTTCATAAAACTAATCATTTTAGTGAAAAATCATCTTTTGAGTTGAATATTGAAATATTTTGTAAAAGATTTCCTTTTCTTGAGTGAAAATAATTATTTTTTAATGAATATTTAACTTTTCCATTTTTGGTTGAAAAGTGATCTTTTTTATGCTAAAAATTCAACAATATATTGGAAAATTACTTTTTTTTTTTAGAAAATTAATCTTCTTGGTTGAAAATTCAACGATTTGGTTAGAAATATATGCATTTTGTTGAAAATTCTTATTTTTCGGTAAAAAAAATAAGCCCCTTGGTTGAAAACTCATCTTTTTGCCGAAAATTTACGTATTCTGTTGAGAATTCTTATTTTTTAGAAAATTGATCATCCTGATTAAAAATTCTACATTTTATATGCATTTTTTTCTTCATTGACCGAAAAATCTGTTTATGTTGAGGATTCAAGTTTTTTTTTTAAATTCTTCTTTTTTCGGTCTATATAACTGTTTTTAATTAAAAACGAAAATCTTTTCTTGATTAAAATATCAACTACTACATTTTTTATTCTGGATTCATTTTTTTTTTGTTAAAAATTCGCAACTACTTCTTTGAAAGTTGAACAACTTTCTTTATTCATAAGGATCCGCCCTTGTCCGTAGAAGTCAGTTTTCTCGTATCTTTGACCTTTTTCGAAAAATTTCAAAATTTAGGTGACATTTACAAAGAAAATTACAGGAAATTATTATGGATATGATTCTAAATTTTCCTAATATTTTTTGTAGAAATATGTAAAGAAATATTCATGAAATTATGAAAAACTGAAAATATAGCCCATATAAATTGCATATTTTTGTTATTTTTGTAGAAAATAACTTTCGTATTTAAAATTCATCTTTTTTGGTAGAAAAATCATCTTTCTTGATTCAAAATTTATCTTCCTGGGCTAAAAATGAGTTTTTTTGTGTGTAAAATTCAACTGTTTTCTCAAAAATTCGTTTTTTGTCTTGAAAATTCAACTGTTTGGTTAAAAATTGAACTATTTTGTTGAAAGTTCGTTTTTTTGCAAGTTTCAATTTCAGCTATTTATTTGTAAATGCAACTATTTGTCTCAAAATTAGTCATTAAAGTAACTAAAGATAGTAAGTAATTTTTTATAAAAACGTATTAAAAAACATGAAAAATTAAACCTCCATTTTGTATTTGTAAATTTTTGTGAAAAAACTACAAGTTTATTTAATTCATTTAAATTTAATTTAATTTTTTTTAATTTGAACCGAAAACATATTTCAATTGCAATATTAATGTATATGTATAAATTCACTGGTTCTAAACTATTTTTGCTGGCAACTTAGAGGTCATAAAAAATTCTTTGGTCTTTATAAAAAGTTTTATTTTTTGAATGAAACTTTAGAAGAGTAAATTGATTTGCGACCAGTAGAATGTGTTGAAATTGAACAGAATTAACTAAACTTTTATCAAAGTTGACCTCCAATTTTTTTTAAAGTAAACCTTGAAACCTGAAAAAGTAAAATCGAATTTTGAAACCGGACTTCTGTAGCAACCTTGTTAAGCAAATAAAAAAAGAATTGATTAGAATGATTCAAATGTTCTGAATCTCATATAATAAAATTTAGATTGGACCCCAAAACCCGGAAGTTCAGCACATCGCAGTTTCTCATCACGGTCTGCGTTTGATAAAAAGGAACTCAAATGGAAATCTGACAATCCTGGAAACTCTGCCTCTGGAAGACATTGTTTCTGTAGGAACATCAAGGGTAGGAGTCTGCACTTTACAAGTTTCCTCTGGAGTCAGACTTCCTCTTCACACGAATAGAGCTCCCCAACTTGCGGACATGATAGGCAGATACATCCGGCTGGTGAGTGAAACTTTCTATCCTTATTATGTTCCTTATTATGCGCATCGACAGTTACCGTAAGGAGATTTTTTACATGATCATTTTCCAATATGGTAATGATTCTTGAGCCCAGGAGGATGACATCTCGATTTGATGGTTGCGTCAACTCAAATTACGGTACCTATTATTGTCAGTAAACTTTTTCTCGTGATCGACTAGTACATACGTTTGTTCAAGGTTTATGGCTGATAGGGGTTTCATAGTGGGAATATTACGCAAGATGGTAATATTGCTGGAGTAAACGAACGGCACTAACGAGCACACGTCCTGCCTTTGCGTGAAAATTAGCATCAGTTGTAGGTGCGGTCGACCTCAAAGTGCCTTTTCTACGATCAAGAATAGAGCGTTTCCTTGGTATGCATTAAGTATGGACGGATGCTGGCTTTCAAAAATTAACCGATGAGATTTTCAAAAATCTTGAATATTAAATTAAACTACCCTGCAAGATTTTAAAAATTTTTTGCTCCTGGACAATGAATAGTTATTTCTGAAATCATTTTTCGCGTTGAAAACGAATCTAGACTCAGAATTGCTCTATTATGTTAGGTTTTTGAGATATCCTAAACGAAAAGTGCAAAAAACACTGTTTTTTGACATATTTGAGGTAATGTAGCATCGCGTTTTTTTTCTGAAAAAGCTATACACAGCATCTTAAAGTACAAGTCTTCTCCTTTCGAATACCGTTGAGTTTGCTCAAATATCTTTTTTTTTCGCCGAGATATCGAATTTTGAAAATGTTATATTTATGAATTGCTCAATATTCGAATATGCATTAAGGTCCACGCGGACATCAAACAGTCGACCATATTGAATTTTCCTCAAAAAATGTTGAAAATTCGACCTAGGATTCTGGAAAGGCAGGTCTTTTCACATAAGAAATCATTAACCTGTTATTGATTTTTAAACATTTTTAATGTTTCCTAATGAAAAAACCAATCAACTATTTGATGTCCGCGTGGACCTTAAAGCATTTTCGAATAAATCTTCGAAATGCAATATCTCGGCGAAAAGGGAAGATATTTGAGCAAGCTCAACGGCATTCAAAAGGAAAAGACTTGTACTTTAAGGTGCTGTGTATAGTTTTTCCAGGAAAAAATCGCGATGCTACAGAACCTCGAATACGTCAAAGAACAGTGTTTTTTGCACTTTTCGGTTAGGATATCTCAAAAATCTGACGTGATAGAGTAATTCTGAGGCCGGATTCTGTTTCAGCCCAAAAAATTATTTATTCACAGACTGGCCACCCACCCGGGAGAATCTGGATAAAGCCGGGTTTGAAATATTATACTGGGACATTTTTAGTATTTCATAATTGACGCGTTTTGTAGCTCGTAAATTATTTCAGGGTATCCACTGGATCGGGAAATGACGGGAAAAACCGGGAAAGGACAGTGAATAAAGTTTTATTTCAACAGTTTTTTAAATAATTAGTTTAAATTTAATGTTATTATTTCTCATTTGCTAAAAATTGTAACTTTTCAAATTGTAATTTTTAATTGTAATTAAAAATGTTTACAGTTAATAATAAAGATTAATTCTTAGGGAAAAATGTAATACATCTACAAAGAGTAGAATTTGTCTAAGAAAAAAATTTTCAACAAAATAATCCCCAACTTGAAAATTTTAATTTACAACGAAAAATGTAATAGTTCATATTTCAATCCAAACAGATTTTAATTTAAAATGAAAAGCAGTTGATTTCATCCTCAAGACGAATTTTCCACAGCATTTTCAACAAAATAGTTAAATTTTCAACCAAAGAGATTCATTTTTAACCAACGGTTGCATTTTTAAACAAAAAAGATTTTCTGTAAAGAATTTCTACTGAAAGACTAATTTTCAAACTAAATAGATGAATTATCGACTAAAAATATAATAGTTGATATTTGAATCCAAAAATACTTTTATTTTTAATCAAAAACTCAATTCATAAAAAAAAGCAAATAACTATTTATTCTTTAAGATCAAAATAAAAAAATATTTTTAAGGTTACATAAATATATTTTTCCTATAATCCCTGTAAAAATTCAAAAAGATCTTCGAAGATTTCAGATCTGTCGAAAAATTATATTCTTTAACAATTTTTGAAACGTTTTGAAATGTTTTAAAATCTTTTTGAATATTCTCTGGAAATTAATTTTTCAAAATAAAAAATTACTTTAAATTTTCCTAAGAATTTCATGGATTTTATTATTTTCAAATTTTCAAAATTCTTCAAAACTCTTTTTGGAAATTTTCAAAGACCTACATCTTATTTGAAATACATATTTTGAAAACCTCACGATTTAAATTATTTTCGAATCTTTTCAAAACTTCAAAATATTTTGTAAAATAATGCAAAGTTTATCTAAAATTTTGTTAAATTATGTGAACTTAAAAAATTGCCTTAATCTACATTTGGTTAAAAATTTTTTTGAATCTTTTTGAGTTTAGAATTATTGTTGTACCTTCAAAAAACCTCTGAATTTCTCTCAAACTTACTCAAATTTTATCCTAAATTTTGTTATTCTGCAAAATTGAAAAATTTTGCGTTCAAATCTTCTACATTCTTTTCCGTAATGTTAAGAAATTATTTGAAAGTTTGTAAAAGTTTTTCAATTTAGTCTTAAAATTCATTTTTCAAAATAAAAGTCATTAAAAATTTGTTGAGGAATTTTAAGAAAAATTTTTTATTCATTGAAGCCTTCCAGAATTCTTAAAAAGCTTCTTTTTTGAAATCTTCCAAAATCTATATTTAAAAAAATGAAAATCTGTACAGATTTTAAATTATTTTTGAATCGTTTGAAAATTTCTAAGTATCTCGTAAAGTTTTCTTTTAAACATTCTTTTTTTCAAAAATTTAGGAAACGTTTTTTCAGTTTCCTCTCAGAATTCATTTTTCAAAATAAAAAACTATTTGAAATTTTTCCACGAATCTTGAGGAAATATTATTTTCTAGAAACCATTCAAAATTCTTAAAAAGCTTCTGCATTTTGTTTCGAAATCTTCTAATTTTTTGTTTACAAGTTTTTCAAAACTTTAAAATGTTAATTATAATTTTTTTTTTAATTTCTAGAACTTCGAAGTATCCTTTGAAATAATTCAAAGTTTGCGAAATTTTTTTTCCTGAAAAAATTAGAGAAATTTTTCTCAAATCCTCCAGATTCTTTTTCGACATAATATGAGCATCCACACAAAAAGGGTCCTTATTATTATTTTTTTCAAATCTGTTGAAAGATTTTTAAGTTTGAATTTATTAATCTTTTCAAAGCTTCTCAAAACTTTGAAATATCTTTTGAATTAATTCAAAGTTTCACTAATTTTTTTTAAATTGTGCGAAAATAAAAAACAATCTTAAAAACTTTTAGATTCTTTTTCGACATATTTTAAAATCTGCAAGACTTAAAAATTAATGTTTTAAAATAAAATACACATTATTTTAATTTTTCCCAGAAATTTCATTCTCGGTACCGGTATTTTTTTTTTTTTTTTTAGTTTTTGTCCATAATTTCATTTTTTTTTCATCTTTTTGGAAGTCTCGAAAGGTTTGCAACTTATAATGTGGTAGCAAAATATTAAGAATAGAATTAAATTATGATTTTCTTGTTTATCAATAATTTTTAGAAACATTGAGAAATGAAACATTTAGAATTGAATTTAAAACCGAAATATTAATTATTTATATATTATTCAAGAAACATTTACAATTTTAATTTTCTCATTATAAATGAATTTTACTTTTTTTATATAGAGAATTTTAAAATGCAGTTTCAAAGACTTAAAAAATTAAAAAGTAGAATCGTTTAAAATAGACAATTTTGGATAAAAAAAAGAAACATTTTTAGTTGCTCAACTATGAATATACATTATAAAGATTTTAAAAATTGAACAGTACTTTAAGTATTAAAAAGTGAATAATTGATTACACAAGACGATGCGAAATGAGTTCAAAATTTCAGAATTTCCAGATTTTAACGTTAAAAATTAAACTGTTTCAATTTGAAAATCTTAGTAGTTAAACAAATGTAAACGCCCGATTGAAACTTTATAAACTATTTTTGATTTAAAAATAACTTCAAAATAATATATTCATAATAATTATGAATATATTTTATTATTAAAAGCTTGTATTACATTTCAAATATTGTGTCAATCTCAAATTTGAAATTTTGAACATTTTTTAATTAAGAAAAAGAACAATTGATTAATACTTAGAAATATTTGACTGTTCATTCAAAATCAGTAATTATAAATTGAATATACAAAACTAAACGAAAAAACTTAACTTTGAACGTTACCGTTTTAATTGTTGTATTTAAAAAATGTAAATTTTTAAGTAAAATTGTTGAATTTGAAGAGATATTTAGAAGTTTTGAAACGATTCAAAATTAATTTAAAATTTGAAATAATTTAAACAATTGTTGAAGGCTTCAAAAGAATAAAAAACATTTTCTTAAGATTTATAAAAAAATTGAAAATGATTTTTTATTTTGAATATATATTTTTAAGAAAATATTTAAGAAGATTTCCAAAACTGTCAAATATGAATCTAGAATATTTGAAGGATTTTTTTCTAATTTTGCCGTCTTTTTTTACAAAATTTGAGGAAAAATTTGAATAATTTTTAAAGAACTTTAGAAGTTCTGAGAAAATTTCAAACATAATTTAAAATTTGGAAAAATTTAAGGGAACATGTAGATTTTTCAAGATTTTGAAGCTTTTTGAGGATTTTTAAACTATTTAAAATAAAAATATTTTGACTTCTAGTTTAAGAAGTTTTCAGTTTATAAAAAAAATGTAATCGTTTAATTTTTAATGTTTCTAGCTTATAATTTTTCAAAATGATTTGCAATTCAGTTTTTATTTCTTCAAGTGTAAACATTTTTAGCTTTAGAGTTCGAATTTTTTAAGTTTATTGTCCGTGAAAATGTTTGGGTTTAAAATGTTTTTTTTTTTTTGAAATTCAACTATTTGTTTAAAAATTTATATATTTTGTTGAAAATTCGCCTTTTTTGGTTGGAGTATATTTATATATCTAGAATTTCATTATTCGTTGAAAATCAATCTTTTTTAGTTGAAAATTGAACCACTTGGTTGTAGAATGAACCATTTTGTAAAAAAAATTTTTTATTGATGACTCATAATTTTGTGTTAAAATTTATCTATTTGTTTGAAAGTTGAACTATTTTGTTGAAAATTGAATTTTTTAAATTGAAAATACAACCATTTTGTGAAAGTTAATGTACTTTTTCAAAAATAATTTTTTTGTTTAAAATGTGCGTTTTTCATTTTTAGTTGAAAATTGGTATTTTTTAATTGCAACCTCCTCTTTTTTTATTAAAAATGAAATCGTTGAAAATTCAATAGAATTTTAAAAACTTTCGTCTTTTGGGCTTTAAAGTTCAACTATTTGGTTGTGCCTAGTCGTCCCGAGAAATTAGGGATTAGGAAAAGGGGATGGACTATGAAAAATATTTGACTATTTGGAGGACGAGACTCTTCAGATTCAAATTTTAAATATTTGGTTGAAAATGCAAGTATTTTATAAAAATAAAATTATTTGGTTGAAAATGCAATTGTTTTTGGTTGAAGTTTAATTTTTTTGTTTGAAAGTCTAACCATTTGGTTGAAAATTCTTCTCTGATGGTTGGAAATTCAACTGTTTTGTTGAAAATTTAACGGTTTTGTTGAAAAGTAAAATTTTTTGGTCGAAAATTGAACTTTTTTGTTAAAAATTCGTCCTCTTGGATTGAAAATTTCTCTTTTATGGTAGAAAAGTAATCTTTTTCAGTTGAAATGAATAAATAAATTTGAATTTTCAAATTTTTAATATGGAATTGTTTTATTCTGTTTGTGAAGGAGTCTATTTAAAAAATGTTACATGCTTAAAATGCTGGTCTTTGAAAATTACTGGTCAGGAAAAATGAAAAATTTGTCATAAAAAAATCAGGGAATAGTCAGGTCATTTTGGAAACGAAGTTTTTCGGCCACCCTGTCTGAGTCTGAGTGGCAACTCTGCAAACGAATATTTTTTTTCTTATTTATAATAATTAGACACCGTTTTCATGCTATGAATTTTAACGGGGTCTCTAGGATTTAAAAGAAGGTAATAGATAATAAAAAAGAGGAGATGATCGTCTAGGAGAAAAAGGAATAAAGCCGTTGTCCAGCACATATGACCAGTGACTGGAAATTTTGCGGCGGGCGTTATTCCGACGCCTTATTCTGTTTATTACGTTAGGCGTCACGCCGTTATGAATCTCTGCAACATACCGATTATCACTAATTGGTCGAGCGTTGAAAATTAATCGGTTGGACGATCGTTCCTGAAACCTAGAATAGATCCTCGATCTTTGCGATCCACCTCCATCTCCATCTCTTGTACTAATGTCGTTTCCGGTCTACAGGGTCAGGATTTGCTTTTAGCGATCTTAGTAATGCCTTCTTGAGGCTCAATTAAATTCATTACAACGCATAGCACCGGGAGAGAGAATGGGTTCTTAATTGATGATGACTATTACGGGGTTCCTTCACTGAATCCTGGGACGTTGACTCTCCCGAACTTTGCTATTATTTTTCTTTAAATTAGACTAAGCAGGCTTCTGATTAAAAAAATTACTTTTACTCATCGTTAGCTCGTAGAAAATTTGAATTCTCAATCTAGAGTAATGACTATTTTTAAAAGTAGAGACTATTTGGAATTGTAATCCTAGACATCACACTCTTTCCTCTAATCGCCTGTTTTGCCTTAAAAAAAAAATTCTTCCTTTTCTCGTGTTTTAAAAAACATCCCCTTTTTCTTGTTCTTTCGCTTAAATGCGAAATGAATTAATAGAACCCAATAAGAAAACCCAACTATTTTTGGTTAGCAATTCATTCTTTATCGTTGAAAATTCTTTTTATATATTTTTGATTCAGATTTCGTTTTGTTTCAAAATTCTACAGTTTAGGTACAAATTTCATTATTTTGTCGACAATTCAACTATTTTGTTAAAAAGTCATCTTTTCATAGTACAAAATTGAACTGTTTGGTTAAATTTTTTTTTGTGACTTCAACAGTTTATGGTTTAAAATAAAAGATATTTTTGGTGTTGAAATATCAATTGGAAACTTCATATTTGTTCGTTGATAATTCAACTACTTGGTTAAAAATTGAACCACTTTGTTAAAAATTAATTTTTTTGTTGATAATTCATCATTTTACTTGAGAATTCATCTCTTTGGTTAAAAATTTAACTATTTTTTGTAATTCTTTTTTTTCTTTGTTAAAATCGACTGCTTTTTATTTAAAATGAAAAGTCCTGGTCTTGAAAACTTTGTTAAAAATTCGTCTTTTTTGGTAGATAATTAATTTTCTTATTTGAAATTTCATTTTTTTTTTGTGTTAAAAATGCAACTTTTTGGATAAAAATTAATCAGCTTTGGTTGAGAACTCAAATATTACGTTGAGAATTTATCTTTTTGTGTTGAAAATTCTACTGTTTGGCTCAAATTAAACTATTTTTGTTAAAACACACTTTTTAGTTGAAGATCTCAAATTTTACTTGCAAATGTATATCTTCGATTGAAACCTTGTACTTTTTTTTTTGTTTTGAAATCCTTCTCCTTTGTCAAAATTTCAACTATTTTCTTGAAAACTGTTTTCTATTTATTGCTTACCCTGAAAATGTAGCTATTCCATTTTTGGTTAAAAACTTATATTTTTAAGTAAAAATTAGCTAATTAGGTGAAAGTTGAACTACCTTGTTAAAAAATGATTTTGTTTTTGTTAAAGATTCATCCATGGTTGAAAATGTTATGAAAAATTCGTCTTTTTTGGTAGAAAATTAATCTTTTTGTTGGAAATTGTATCTGTTTTTTGATAAAAATGCAAATGTTTGGATGAAAATTAATCTGTTTTGGTTGAGGACTCAAATATTTCGTTGATAATTTATCTTCTTAGGTTGAAATTCAACTGCTTGGTTTAAATTGAATTTGTTTTGAGACCTTCACCAGTATGTCATTCGTGATGCAAGCTGTATTATCCAGCTCGCATTAAATTTTTTTTAAACTTATTTTCTCGTGATTTCTCATTAATTTGCGATAAATGAAAAATCCTACTTACCAAGCAAACTAATTATCAGAATCTTTTGGATTGCGAATTTAACATCACATACTGGTGAAGGCCTCAAACCAAATTCAATCTAATAACCAGTCCAAAAAAAAATGAATGAAATACTTGGCTTAAAGTTGAACTAGTTTGTTAAAAAATAATTTTTTTGTTAAGATATCGAATTTTAGTTGCGAATTAATATCTTTTGTTTGAATTCTTTCTTTATATTTCTTTGGTGGAAACACTTGAAACTTTGCATTTTTTTAAAATTAATTTTTAACTGAAAATTTTACTATTCCATTTTTTGTTAAAAAATTATATTTTTTATTT
>JAUELO010000179.1:34826246-34841137 GCA_032357855.1 Amphibolips quercusostensackenii | reverse complement strand
TTTTTTTATTTCTGTTAATAAAAATGGTTTTTTTCTTTTTTTTACATTAATATATATATATATATATATATATATATATATATATATAAATTTTTTATATGACATTAAAAAAGGCTTTGAAAGTCTTTTGCTTTCCACTGATAAAAATATATTAGAAAAAAATTTAAATTTCTAAGGAAATACAATCAGAAAAAGTAAGGTTTTTAAATAGTCATTTTTGTATTTTTCAATTTTTTCTTTCTAGCTTAGAAAAAATTCTTTGACCAAATCAGGATTATGTACTAACAAGAATACACTAGAAAACAGTTGATGAGAATAAGGAGTCGAAATTTGTCTAAAGATGAAAATAAATTTAATAAAATTCAGATATGAGCATTTTTTAATTTTGTTTTTCATCTATTTTTTAATCTTTGAACTTCCAGAATTTTTTGTAGTGCTCAACACATTTTTCAAAGCTAGCTAAACAAAATTTTCCAAAACAAAAATGACTAGAAAAGTAGCTGAGATACCCATATGATATAAAAAGTTTTTAATAATAAATTAAATCCCCTTTATATCTCTTTTGTTAAATCCCCCTTTTTACCCAAAATGAACTACTGAGCAGATGTGATCCTTAGAATCTGAATCTTTTCACCAATTGAAATTTCTTTAGATTCAGAAACTTTTAGAAAGATTGATTTTAAGATCTTTTGTAAATTTGTTTTTCAGCATTGCCATAAATTCGAACAGCTTCGTGACGAGGTCTACTGTCAATTAATGAAACAAACAACGAACAATAAGAGTCCAAATCCCGACAGCTGCCAACGAGGATGGCGGATTTTCAGCATTGTCGCTGCTTATTTCACATGTAGCGATGGACTCAAACCTTATCTAACCAAATATCTCGAGACTTCTGCTTATGACAAAAGGCGAGCCTATCACGGAACTGCCACCGTCTGTCTACAAAATTTAAGAAAGACAGTTAAATACGGAGGCAGAAAAAATGTTCCAAGTGTCGAAGAAATTATGGCAATTAGTGCCGGACGAAATGCCAAGAGACAGATTTATAGATTACCAGGAGGAACTGAGAGAGTTATAAACACTAAGTGTACCACTGTTGTCCAGGTTCGTAAAATTAAATTATTTTTATTTACAGGCATATATTTATTTATATATTTTTTCATATAATAGAAAATATATATATTTTTATATAGACCCAATTATTTATTTATAGACCTATTATATATTTATTATATTATTTTATATATATTATGCATTTATGTATTATATATATTACACTATCATTAAATTATATACTTTTATACAGATTTATAAGCAGACACCCTTTTCAAACAATTGTCCGCTAATTTCACTATTTCTTTATTTTCCATTGAAAAATACTATTTAACTTCTTTGATAATTGGCCGTAAGCTCCCCTCCCCCTTATCTACTTTACATAATTTTTGTCAAATAAATTTTTTTCTTGAATTTATTCAGTCAGGGGTCAACCAAAAATAAAGTTAGAAAATTTAAGGGGTTCAACTTTCAACAAAAACAGATGAATTTAAAGAAAAATGTAATAGTTGATATTTTAATCAAGAAAAGATTTTCATTTTTAAGAAAAGACAGTCGAATTGAACAAGAGGATGATTTTAAACCAAATAGTTAAATTTTCAACTATAGATGAATTTTTAAACAAGAAGATTAATTTTCTATCAGAAAAGACGAATTTTCAGCAAAAGAAGCGATTTTTTCAACCAAAGAGATGAATTTTCAAATAAAATGATGATTCTTCAAATAAACAAAAAAAGGATTTTTAAGAAAGTAGTTCAACTTTTAACCAAGTCGTTGAATTTTGAACCAGAAAAGATAAATTTTCAAAATAATTACATTTTCCACTAAAAATATGATTTTATTTTCAGGTTCTATTAATTAGGTTCACATTCAAGTGCAAAAATAAGAAAAAGGGGAAAAGATGAACAAGTTCATTTTAAACCGGATAGTCAATTTTCTACCAAAATAGTCGAATTTTAAACTCAGAAAGACGAACAGTCAACAAAACAGTTAAATTCAACCAAAAAATACGAAATTTACGCAAGACAGTTGAATTTTCAAGAAGAAAATATGAATTTTTGACAAAAAAAGTTAATTTTCAACCGAATTCTTAAATTTTCAAACCGAAAAGACGAAATCTTGAAAAACAATTTAATTTTTCATCTGAAGGTGTGGATTTTCAACAAAAAAGTTAATCAAAGAAATATATCTTCAACCAAGAAAGATATTTCATCCAAGAAAAAAAATTAAAGCAAAATGTTGAATATGCAAATTAAAAAGACGAATTTTCTACAAAACAGTTAAACTTTTAAGACGAAAATATAAGTTTTCAACCAAGTAAAATCAAATTCATTAATGTTGAAAATTCTTCCATAAAATTTAATTTTCAACCCGAATATATAAGCTCTCAATCATAAAGTTAATTTTCAACCAAATATTTGATTTTTCTGCCAAATTAATAGCATTGTCTCCAAAAATATTTGAATTTTCAGTCCAAAAACATTAATTTTTAATAAAACAGTTGATTTTTTCAACCAAAAATTAGGTCTTTTTAAAAAAATTGTTGAGTTTTCAGGAAAAAAATTAATTCATACATTTTTAACCAAATAGTTGAATTTTCTACCAAGAAGATTAATTTTCTATGACTAAAGACGTATTTTCAACAAATGATATAAGGTTGTAACTAAATAGTTTAAATAATGCATGTGATGATATTCCCAATGTTATTTTATTAATTTTTAGTTTATAATTCTTAGTATCTTAATTTTTTTAACTAAATAGTTGAATTTTTAAACTAAAAAGATCAATTTTTAACTCAAAATGGAGTAGTTAACTTTTCAATTAAAAGAATTAATTTACAATAAAAAAAATACAAAACTGTTTAATTTTTTACTTACTAGTTGAATTTTATACCAAATTGTTTAATTTTCAAGACAAAAAGATTAATTTTCTAGGAAACAGTTGATTTTTCAACAAAAAAGTTAAATTTTCAGCTGAAAAATTTAATTTAAAAAAAAACGAGTTTTCGACTAAAATTATTAATCTTCAACCAACAAAATTAACTTTTAAAAATTAGCTCAACTTTTAACCAAGAAGTTGAATTTTGGACCTTAAAAGATAAATTTTCCACAAAAAATGTAACAGTTGATATTTCAATAAAAAAAAAAATTTAATTTAAAAAAAAAGAACAGTTGGATTTAATTAACAAAAACTTATTTTCAATAAAATACTTGAATCCTCAACTAAAACAGATTAGTTTGCAACCAAATATTTGTATTTTTAGCCCAAAAAGTTATTTTACACCAAAAAGACGTATTAATTTAATTTTTAACCAAGAGAGTTAATTCTCTATCCAAAAAGTGGAACTTTTTAACAAAATACATGAATTTTCTACAAAACAGTTCAATTTCAACCTAGTTGTAGAGTCTTCGACCAAAAAAGGTGAATTCTTAACGAAAAATGTAATAGATGTTAATTAAACAAAAAACATTTTTATTTTACGTAAATAACAGATGAATTCAACCAAGGAAGATGAATTTCCCAAAAAAAAGTTGAATCCTCTACAAAAACAGATTATTTTTACCTAAATAGTTGCATTTTTAACCAAAAAAATTGATTTTCTGCCAAAAACGATGAATTTTCAACAAAATAGATCAATTTTTAACCAAATGTTTAAATTTTTTACTGAATTGTTTAATTGTTGCCAAATTACGATTTTCCTACAAAACAGCCGAATTTTTAACCAAAAAATATGAACTTTCAACCAAAAAATATGAATTTTCAACAACAAAAAATTAATTTTTAATGGAAACAGATTCATTCTTAACCAGACAGTTGCATTCTGAACCAAAAAAAACGAAATTTCTACAGAAAGAGACAATTTTTCAACCAAAAAGATAAGTGTGCATCAAAATAGTTTATTTTTTAATTAAAAAATAATTTTTTATTCAAAAAAGACAACATTTGATTCAAAATGTTGAATTTTCAAACTAAAAAGACGATTTTTCAACATAACCGTTGATTTTTTCACCTTCATAATTAAATTTTTTAATTTTCAACCAAACAATTTAATTTTGAACCAAATAATGCAATTTTCAAATAAAAAAATTAATTTTTAATACAAAAATTAGTAGATTTTTCAATCGATAGCAATGAACTTTTAACGAAAAATATTTAAGTTTTCTTATTGGGTTCTATTAATTCAGTTCGCAATTAAGTAGAGAGATTAGAAAAAGGGAAGGACTGTGAAGGCTATAGGCTAAATAATTATATTGCAAATAAATACTGAAGCTCGTTTTTAATAGTAACAAATTTTATGACACTATTTTTTAAATTTGGAGACACTATGTATACTATTTTTGATCTCTGAAGTGAGTCCGAGGCCTGTTATATATCAAATTAATTTTCTTTGATCAGTAAATTAATTTAGTATTAACTATTTTCTTTCAGGATGTTATAGAAGAAATGTGCAGCGTGATATCCGTCAGAAATCCGAATGAAATGGATGAGTTCTCACTTTACTGCATCGTCGACGGCGACGCTTTTACGATGCCATTAGCCAGAGATGAATACGTACTTGATGTGACTACTGAACTTTATAAAAATCATCAAGTCTTCTACTTAATATTCTGCAGGTATATTTTTCTACATAAATATTGCATTTTCATAAAGTTGAAAAAAACAACATTTATTTCTTCATCATCATTTTCATACTATTGGCCTTGCATAAATTACGTAAACTTTTTTTCTGAAATTTTAAGCTACATACCAAAAAACAAAAAATTTAATTCTCTACCTAAAAGATGAATTCTCAACAAAATACATTAACTTTTAAGCAAATAGTTGAACTTGCAACCAAGAAGATTAATTTTTTACCAGAGAAGCCGAATTTTCAACAAAATAAATAAATTTTTCACCGAATAGTTCAATTTGTAACCAAGAAGATTAATTTTCTAACATAAAGTACGAATTTTCTACAAATTACATAAATTTTTAACTAAAAATGGAAAAGTTAAATTTTCATCATACAAAATTAATTTTCAACAAAAAAGAACGAACTTTCTACAAAAAAGTTGAATTTTTAAACCAAAAATATAAATTTTTAACAAAAAAGTTAATTTTTAATTAAATTATCAAATTTTTCCTTTCAAAAATTAATTTTTAACAAAGTAGTTGAATCTTTAACTTAAAAACATGAATTTATAACGAAGAATGTAATAAGTAATATTTGAACTAAAAAATGTTTATTTCAAATAAAAAACAGTTTAATTTTTAACCAAGCAGTTGCATTTTTAACAAAAAAAAAAATGATTTCATACAGTAATAAAAAAATGTTAAACAAAATACATAGTACTATGACTACCAAACAGTTGAATTTTCAACCGAGAAGATTAATTTTCTACCAAAAAAGACGAATTAACAAAAAATTTTAATTAATTATCTATAAAAAAGATGAATTTTTAACAAAAAATGCAATAGTTGATATTTCAACCAAAAAAGATTCAAGTTTTTAATTTTGAACAGTTGATTTGAATAAAAAAGACACATTTAAAAAAAAAAAAACAACAACAAAAAAAACAGTTTAATCCACAACAAAAAGAAATTAGTTTTTTTCCAAAATGCTGCATATTTAACCAAAAATACTACATTTCTACCAAAAATGTAATATTTAAATTGTCAACAGAAAAAAAAAAGAAATTATTAACTAATTAGTTATATTTTAGATAAAATAAATTAATTTTTAACTAAAATTATGAATCTCCAACTAAAAAATAAGTTTTTAAATTTTGAATTTAAAACGTTCCAAATCAAACAATTTTAGACTAGGTAATATTTTTAAAAAAGGACAATATTTCGAATGGAATGAAAAATACTTGCATTGTATCATTTCTAAAAAAAAAACGTTCAAAATTGAATAATTTAGAATTGAAAGTGTTTGAAGTTCAAAAATTGTTAATCAGAAGCTCTAAAAATTGAAAAATTTCAGACAGTATAATTTCTAATTCAAAGCGTGCAATATTGAACAATTTGATTTTACTTGAAGAATTTTAAATTTAAATTATTTTTAGATTAAAATTTCAAAATGTTCAAAATTGAATAATTTTATATAGGCATTTTGAAAATTGGATTTTGTTGCTAACAAAATTTATTTGTGTAAAAAATGGCTGTTATTTTTGCCGTTTAAAATTGAAAAATTGCGAAATTTTAAAGTTTAATTATTCTAAAAACGTTGAAAATTATATTCCTTCTAATCATAAACTTTCTATGTTTATGAATTTAACTTTAAAGCGTTTAAAATTAAACAATTTTAAACTTTGTTTAAAAACTGAAGCATTCTTAAATTAGGATCTTGAAACTAAGTTGTTAAAAATGATTAATTTTCAAATTGAGCAACGCGCTTTTTAAAATTAAAACTACAATAAAGTACAACAATATACAGAAAATTATTATTATTTATGAATCACCCGTTTTGATTTCAAGTGTTTAAATTTCAGATCAGTTTGGTATTATCCTCTTCGGCTCGATGCTCCATTGTACATAGAAGTGGTTTTCAATCAAATCGCTCCCGACTATTTGGAAGGCCTCCTGTTAGTTTTACCTGGTGATCACTTACCCCAGGAAGTCATCGTAAGTATTAAAATTTCATTTCTACCTATTTTTTAACTAGCGAATAAATAATTAATGATTTTTGAATTAAAAGATTGCTCTAGGAGTTATTTTATATAAATTAATTTTGGTATTTTATTGCAGTACGACATGGCCCAAATTGCAGCTCTTTTGCACAGAGCAGCGGATATGACACACGAGCCAACCACAAAAGAGGTCAAATACCTTCTCCCCAAACCAGCTTTAAGTTTAAGAGAACCCAGACCGCAGCAATGGGGCAACATGGTCCAACAGGCTTGGAATAATGTCATGCATAATACGCCTGCGGGCTGCAAAGCTCAAGTTCTTGGTAAGATTTCTTTAGATATTCAAATTAAATCATTCTCTTCATTCAATCCATCAATAAAAAATAATTTTTTAACAATTGCTGTTATTTCCTTTTCAAGAAATACTGTCAAAGTGGCCTCTCTTTGGATCCAGTTTCTTCGCAGTGAAAAGAGCACCGGAAGGAAAAGAAAAGGGCGGAGATCACATACTTGCTCTGAATAGACACGGGGTTCTTTTTATCGACCTTATCACTCACGTAAGTTTAAATTTTTATTTCGTAAATTAAAAGCTCTACAATCCAGGATGTCTGCATGAACGGGGTACCGGAAAATGACCGAGAGTTTTGTTCACCCGCAAGGAACTGGGGAATGACTACGAATTTAATTTATTGAACGGAGTTTTTTCTCGATTGTACTAAAGTAAAAATTAAACGTGTTTTGATATGTATGAGGGGTTGATCACTCGAATTTCGAGTATACATTAGATTTCAAAAGATTTCAATGATTTCAAAATGATTTTGAAAATTTCAGAAAGATTTCAAATATTTCATAAATATTTAAAAGCTTTCACAAAGATGTCAAAGATTTTAATGATTTTGCACATATTTTACAAAAACCTTAATGATTTTCAAAGATTTTAATGATTCACAAAGATTTCAGGAAGAGTTAAAAATATTTCAAATACTTCACAAAGATTTCAGAGATTTCAGTGATTGCACAAAGTTTCATGATTTTGAGAGTTTGGAAAAAGATTTCAAACATTTTATAGATTTTAAAAAGACTTCAAAGATTTAAAGCTTTTCAAAGATTTTAAAAGATTTTAAAGGATTTTTAAGTGTTTAATGATTTTGCTAAGATTTCACCAAAGATTTGGAAAATTTCAAAGATTTCAAAATATGTAAAAGATATTACAGCGATTTCAATGATTTTAAAATTTTCCAAAGATTTGACAAAGATTTCCGAGATTTGACAAGCATTTCAGAAATTTTAATGATTGCACAAAGATTTCATGATTATGAAAATTTGGCGAAGATTCCACAAAAATTTTACAGATTTTAAAAAGATTTCAGAGATATCAAAGCTGTTCCAAGATATCACAAATTTGGAAGATGTCAGATTTAAAAATATTTCAAAGGTTTCAATGATTTCACCAAGATTTTATAAAGATATTAAGATTTTGCAAAAAATGTTAAGACTTTTAGAAAGAATCCAAAGGATTTGAAATTATTTCTTAAAAATTTCAAAGACTTTATAATTATTTCACCAAGATTTCACAGATTTTAGAAAGTTTTCAAAGTTTTCACAAAAAATTCATAGATTGCGAAATGATTTTACAAAGATTTCACAGCTTTTAGAAAGATTTCACAAAGCTTTAAAGGATTTCGGAATGATTTCACAAATATTTCACAGCTTTTAGAAAGCTTTTAAAGGTTTCACAAAAATTTCACAATATATTTAAAAGATTTCAGAATTATTTCACAAAGATTTCACAGCTTTCAGAAAGATTTAGCAAGATTTCTCAAAGTGTTCAAATATTTCGGAAATATTTCAAAAATATTTCACAACTATTAGAAAGTTTTCAAAGGTTTCACAAAGATTTCACAAAGATTTAAAAGATTTCATAATGATTTCACAAAGATTTTACAGCTTTTAGAAGGATTTGTGAATGATTTCACAAATATATTTTACAGCATTTAGAAAGCTTTCAAAGTTTTCACAAAGATTTCACAGAGATTTAAAAGATTTAGAATTATTTCACAAAGATTTCACGGCTTTTAGAATGATTTCAAAGATTTCTCAAAGCTTTCACAACTTTTAGAAAGTTTTTAAAGGTTTTACAAAGATTTTACAAAGATTTCAAAGATTTCATAATGATTTCACAAAGATTTCACAGCTTTTAGAAAGATTTCACGAAGCTTTCAAAGATTTCAGAATGATTTCACAAATATATTTTACAGCTTTTAGAAAGTTTTCAAAGGTTTTACAAAGGTTTCACAAATATTTCAAAGATTTTAGAATTATTTCACAAAGATTTTACAGCTTTTAGAAGATTTAAAATGTTTAGAAGAAATTTAAAGATTTCACAAAGATTTAAAAAATTGTAAAAATTTCGTAGTTGAAGTTGAAAAAACTGGCAGTCACCTCATTTGTAGAAAAAATAATAAAAATCACATGAATGTATATTTTAAAGAATTTGTTTTTCAGCAGAAAAAATATTTAATAAAATATCTAAGTGTCTTAGAATGGGCACCAGAACATTGCAATTTTTTCATTATTTTAAATGTTATTAAATATTTAAGAATACATTACAATGAAAACTATTTTTGCAATAACTTATTAAAAAATTGCTCAAGTGACTTCATACTGTGCTCATTTTAGTCAGAATTTAAATATCTTTCAACCTATTCAGGAGAATAAAATGTTAACTCTAAATTCACCGAATTAAAAATCCTCAAAGCTAGCAAATTTGAAATATTGAAAAATGAGTTTACAGTGTCCACATATTAAGTATTGGTAGTGTATTTACATTATTTTCTAGTTAATTAAAAAAAATACCATTTTTACGATAGTTAAGGAGTAAACGAACAAAACTTGATAAATCCATTTTTTTGGAAAAATTGAGATATTTATTGCTTCTGTATGCTTGGAATATCATCCGTTGAATTATTAAAATTAAGTTAGCGAAAAAACAATTTTTTTCTTGTTTTTAACATCTAGCTACAAAATAAAAAACATTTGAAAAAAATTAATATCCACTTACAGATTCATTACGTAAATAAGTAAAACTTTTTTAACATGTAAACTCTTTTTAAAATTCATAAATACTTCAATATGTTTCTTATAATATATAATTTTACAAAGTTAAAAAAATTAAAACATAGTAATCATGTATAAAATTATATTTTGATTTCGTATGTAAACAAGAAATTGTACATTTATATCATTAGAACGTGAATAATCAGTGAAATTTGCCTTTTCTAATTCAAAAGTGAATTAATCTATTTTAATTTTGTCAATAACTTCAAGACAGTTTATTAAATTAAAAAGATTTTGTTGCATTTCATTTATTTAACAGCCTCACATATTATAATATCTTATTTCAAATTTTATTTTGATTAATGGATTTCAAGTTATAGCCTTAAATGTTGAGAAATGAACACAAGTGGATTTATCACGTTTTGTTCGCTTACTCCTAAGTTATATTAATCTCAAGGCGAATATTAGACATTAAAATAAACTATATCGCTTTCATCAGTTTCTATATAATTAAATGACTAACCGACAGTAAACCGGGAATTTAAAATCATTGGCTAGGAGAATCGTATTTTACCCCGAATAAAAATCATTTTATCTCGTTTAAAGTGAGTTAGAATAAATAAATTTGGAAATAAAATTGGATAGTGGAAATGAATTTGAATTAATATTGACAAATTACTTTCAGGAAACACTTTATCACTATCCATATTCCGAGGTGATTTCGACTCGCAAAGTGAAATCAGAAGAGGGCACTTTGTACCTGGACATGAAATGTGGAAATTTGATGCAGCAGCGAATCACGAGACTCCAAACTGAGCAAGCCCACGAGATTTCGCGTTTGATCAGACAATATATCACAATGGAGCAGAGATCCACGAATAATCAAGGTCCTCCCATTGGCTTCGATCGATTTAGATAAGTCAATCGTCAATCGTTAATCGTCAGTTGTCAATCTAATAATCTAAGTTTAACCAGAAAAGAATCTCGCCTGAAAGGTTCAGCCATTATTCTTAATGCGAAGACGGCGTTCATTGGAGAGAATAACGGTTCCAGAACAAAATGCTCAAGTAATTAATCGAATTATCGATACTGTAAATACGCGTAGGCACGGTTAGATAAAGAAGAAAGAGGACCGAGGCATGTCGAGCCAAGAGTCCAGCTCAGAATTTAGATTAGAACTTGTTAGTTCTCTCACAAACTTGTCTTCCGATCGTTTTGTCAGTTTATTATCCATGTAATTTTTCGTACTCGGATGCGAGAAAGTCATGATTGAGGCGTGAACAAGTCGTAGTTATTTAAATAATAAATAAGCCTAGATGTACGCATTCTGGGAAGAGAAGAGATCTGCAGAGTCTTTAATTTAGTACCGAGCGTTTTTATTTATAAAGTGTAAAAAAAAACGGAAGGTACAGAGTTATCCGTTGTTGGAAAATATAAACACTAATCTTAACGATTACGATGTTAAAACGAAGACTAACAGTTTGCGATTATTACAGATTACATTACTGACAATGTATGTGTATACATATTTTGTAATGTCGGAGAGATACATTTTTATTAAAAACTTTATGCCAAATGGTCAGTTGTCACTTGATTTTACAATAATTAGATTAAGGTTCGAATCTCTAATAATTCGGTTTATTTATAGATTTGCAGTCTTTATATCTTTCATAAGTCATTTGATTTTCATAAGTTCAAAAACAATTTGGATAGTAGGTAAAAATAATAAGTAAAAATTTCGGGTCGTTGATAAACTATGTCACCAATTTTGGATTATATCCCTCCTCCCTCTCGTATCTCCTGAGAAGTAACGTAGCCCAAGATTCTCTCAAAAAATTCTCTTAAATAGTTAAGTTTTAAACCAAGAAACGCAATTTTTTTAAGACAGTTGAATTTTCAAAAAAAAGTTAATTTTCAGCTCCGAAAGATACGACTTCTCTGCCAAAAAGATGAATTTTAAATCCAAAAGGAAAAATTTTTTAAAAAACAGTTGAATTTTCGACCAAAAAAGATTAATTAAAATTCAAAGAAAAACAGATAAATTTTCAAACCAAAAAGACAATTTCTTTCAAAGACATTTGAATTTTCTACAAAAAAGTTTATTTTCAAACAAGAAAGATTACTTTTCTACCATAAAAGTTGAATTTTCCACCAAAAGACGAACTTTCGACCAGTTGAATTAAACAAACAAAAATTATTTTTCAACAAAATAAATGAATTTTCAATCAAGAAAGATGAATTTTGAACTAAGTACTTCGATTTTAAACTAGATAAGGTACTTTTCGATTCAAAAAAGTAATCGTCAAACTTTCAAATAAAAAAAATTAATTAAAAAAAAGTATTTTCAACCAGTTTAATTAAATTAAAAAAATTAATTTTTAATAAAATAAGTCAATTTTCATTTAAGAAAGATCAATTTGAAACTAAATTCTTCATTTTCAACTAAATAAGATATTTTTTAAATCAAAAATGGAATCGACAAACTTCCAGTTTAAAAAATTAAAAAAAAAGTTTTTGCAACCGGTTAAATTCAAGCAAAAAGACGAACTTTTAACCAAAGAGTTGAATCCTCAACCAAAAAGATAGTTTTCAACAAAGATTTTTATTTTCTAACCAAAAAGGCGAATTTTCAATAAAAGACATATATTTTCTACCAAATAGTTGCATTTATCATTTATAAAGGATGCACTTTCAACAAAAAATTGAAATTTCAGGTAAAGACAAAAAAAAAACTAATTTTCAACCAGTTTAATTGATCAAACAAAAATTAATTTTAAACACAATAGATGAATTTTAAATCAAGAAAGATGAATTTCGACCAAAATACTTCAATTTTCAAATAGATAACATGTTTTTCGATTCAAGAAAAGAGTCGCTAAACTTTCATTAAAAAAATTTTTTTTTAATCAAAAATGAATTGTCAAACTTCCAGGTGAAAAAAAAAGTATTTTCAACCAGTTGAATTCAACCAAAAAAGACAAAGATTTATTTTCTAACCGAGAAGGCGAATTTTTAACAAAATAATTTTAAATAATTTTCTACTAAATAGCTGAATTTTGTCCCCAAAAGTATAATTTTTAACCAGATAAATTTTCTCCTAAGAAGATTAATCTTCTACCAAAAAAGAAAATTTTTAAACTTTAAAAAATTCTTTTTTTTTTAATTTTTCAATAGAATTGTTTAATTTTGAAGCAAAAAAAAAGACGAATTATCTGCAAAACAGTTGAATTTTCGAACCAAAAATACGATTTTTTATCAAAAAACTCAATTTTCAACCAAATAGTTTAATTTCCTACGAAATTGTTGAGTTTTCAAACCAAACAAAAATAACTTTTTACAAAACAGTTGAATGTTCGACCCCAAAATATTAATTTTCGTGAAAAAGTCAATTTTTTAAAAATTAGTTCAACTTTAAACTACGTTATAGATTTTGCAACCAAAAAAGTTGAATTCGCAAAGAAACATATAACGATTGGTTAAAAATTCAACAATTTGAATCAGAATCAATTTTTTGGATAAGTTCATAATTTTGGTTAAAAGTTCATTGCTTTGGTTGAAAATTTAACTATTTTGTTGAAAATGTTTTTTTTTCATCATTTTTTAACTGAAAATGTAACTATTTAATTTATGCTTAAAATTTTATTTTTTTGATAAACATGAGTTTCTTTTGTTGAAAAATTGTATTTTTGTGTTAAAAATTTAATTATTTTCATAGAAATTAATTTTCTGCAAAACAGTTGAATTTTTTTCGACTAGGAAGTATGAATTTTCATTAAAGAAAATAAATTTCTAAAAAAATTAGTTTAACTTTAAACTATGTCGTTGATTTTGCAACCAAAAAAGTTGAATTCTCAAAGAAACATATAACAATTCATATTTCAACTAAAAATATTTTAATTTGAAATAAAAAACAGTTGAATTTAACCAAAAATTAAGAATTTTCAATAAAATAGCTGAATCCTCAACTAAAGAAAATTAATTTATAACCTGACAGTTGCATTTTTAACCAAACAGTATATATTTTCTGCTAAAACTTATTTTCTACCCAAAAAAGACAAATTTTCAAAAAAATACATGAATTTTCAACCAAATAGTTGATTTTTTAAGTAGGAAAGAGCAATTTTGAATTAAAAATATCACTTTGCAGCCAAAAATGAAATATTTACATTTTTAGTTAAAAGGATTAATTCTCAACAAAAAAAAAAACAATTTTCAACAAAGTTTGCAACCGAATGGATGAATTTTCAACTAAAAACGATGAATCTTAGAAAAAAAAATTTAACCAGGAAGATTAATTTCCTAAAAATGGAATAGATAAATTTTCGACCAAAAACCTGAAACTTTAAACAAAAAAACTAAACCAAGTAGTAGCATTTTTGACAAAAAAAAGAGTACTTTTTAGCAAAATAGTTTTCAAACAAATAATTTTCTTATTGGTTTCTATTAATTCAGTTTGCACTCAAGCGAAAAAATGAGAAAAATGAGAAGTTCTAAAAGAGGAGAAAGAAGAATTCTATAAAAAATAGGAAGAGAGGCTGTTACCAAACGTAGTTTTTGGCGTGACGCACCCCCCTAAAAAAAATTCGTAACGTAGTTTATGGATGGCCCTTTAACTATATCAATACTCGATTTAAACACTAAACAATATTGGACGGAACTGAATATTTATCAAACATTTTAAAATCTGTACAATTTAACTTTCCTGATTCCTAAAATCAAAGTTACGAAAGTTAAATAAAAATCTTCTACTTCTTAATCACGATCAGGGTCTAATTTTTTTTATCTTTAATCCTAATACTTTAGATTTTCTAAAAAATAATTTGTAAAATACTTTTGATTATCGTTCCTATCGTTTAAATGACCCCTAATCGAAATTCGAAAAATCTAGCGTATCCTAAAAACACACACTCGCATAACAAATATTCAAACAGTTCTGAAGCATAATTTATAATCTAGGTTTATTTATTTGTATCTCGCTCAGGGCTCCCCCCAGGAGTTTTGGTTTTAAGATCTTGAGGCCAGTTGCTGGCAGTATGTCGAACGTATCCCGGATCATTGGGAGACGACGGCAGTCGATTTGTTTGAGTTCCAGTCGATGTTGTTTTAAAATTGCTAAAATAGGCTTCTAGCATCTCAATCTCGTCCTTTGTTTTTTCCTGTTGTCTGTAT
>JAUELO010000179.1:34799396-34812461 GCA_032357855.1 Amphibolips quercusostensackenii | reverse complement strand
ATTTTGTTTAGGAAAAATATTGGACAGAATAATTTTTTGTACAATATTTTAAAAATATTTTCAGGATAAAATAATTACTATTTATTTATGTGTAGGGTATATTCTGTGTAGGAAATATTTTGTGTAGGAAAAATGTAACACTATTAAATTATCTGTAGTAAATATTTTGTGAACGAAAAATACGATCAGTATACGTTGTGTAAAATTTATTTTGTGTAGAATAAATTTGTGTAGGAATACTCGTTTTATTTTTTAAAAAAAGATGGATTTTTCTTTGATGGACATTTGCCATGAAACGTTTTTGTTTGTAATCTAAGATCTGCGGAAAAAAAGAATTAACCAGGTAAGGACTGGTCACGAAGTGAACAACTTATAAAGCCTTTCGTAACTTTATGACCTTTATGTAAAATCGCCTGATTTAATAAAAACGTCCCTGCTAAAGACCTTGATGCGCCCATGACGAGCGCCACCTTTTCCACGCCCTAGTTACGTCTTTCAATGGTGTTAACGAATTAACAATACTATAAACCGATCGCTTTGCATAGAATTGCTTTTTTAAAATCCTTACTTTTTATAACACTATTAGTGTTTACGTTAACTACATATTGCTTTCGAGAAGACAAGCCCATTGTTTTATGATTAGTAAAGTGCTCAGTGCTCAGATTGATGGACAATTTTCTATATAAGTGTTTAAGAAAATAATAATTAACCAGAAGAAATTTAATTACCATAAAACAAGGAATAACTAAACTAATAGTTAAATAAATCTTCTAAAATATTAATTCCGGTGAACACTTTGTTAAATTAATATAAAAGGTTAAATATTAGTTTATTTAAATATGTAATTTTCTCTATTTAAAAATAAGGTATTTTGATACCTGAAAGTCTTATGACTCCATCTGGAGTTTCAAGCTTTCTGACGCTTTTTGAGTCATATTTATTAAAATACTCCCTCTCAATCGTTATTAGTTTTGATGCTGGTCCTATAGAATTTCTTTAATTTAAAAATTAATTTCTTTAAATGAAACAATTTTTACATTACTATGGAATGGAAAAATATAGAATGAGAATTTAACTATGACTAATTCACTTTATTTCATGAATGAAAAAACTGCTTCATTGTTTCAGTAATTATAATAATGGAGATTCTTTACATCCTCGAAACTTGCCTGAATCTTTTCCCTCGAAAGTTTGAGTTCCATCGTGTTTCTTCTTACTTTGATGGGAGCTCATTAACAAATCAGCAATAAAGACCAAGGCTGTGAGGAGACATAATGCTCCAAGGACTGCTGCATTGTCTATTAAATCCCGGGGAACACTGTCTATCGCTGCCAGGCAGAGACCCCCGACGATTCCAAAAAAAATTATCCCCAGGATCAGGAGGAAACATTCCTTAAAACAAATCAATGCAAGATTAATCAGAAGTACTTTCATTTATAATAAGTTTTATTATTATTGTCTTGTTAGGTATGTCCATTTAAGGCCCGGCGAAACAGAGGTCTACACCCGGGTCACCATAGAAACTAAAGTATCATTTAAATCATTTAACATGTCTACATATACCACCAGACGACTCCAATTCACTGAGTGTGGGCTACTGAAAATTTTAGTTTTAGGAAAGAAGGCTTAGAATCACTGTATGAATTTAATCACAACTAGTAATAACCCGCGGCTGCATCCGACTTTATTAGAAGCACTTGCATTTTCCAGGACGTTTGGCCAGGGGAAAGGAAAACTGCATAAAAGCACATCCCGAGTTTAGCCGATTTTTAGACAGTCGAATTTGAAGTCAAGCATTCGACCCTACTCAGCGAATATACACAACCAACCTCGAAGTCAAATTATAATGAGTAAAAAATCAATAATTATTGTCAATCAAGATAATTTGGTATTATTTTATTCAACTTTCGAGATTTTTAAGAGCAAAACACTTCAACAGGGTGACCGAGAAACTGGGAATTCTTTTTGAGAATAGAAAAAAATAAAAAAATGATAGTGTTCATCTAACAGGTTAATCTTACCGGAAATTTGTTAAATTTTTTATTTTGGTAGAAAAAACTAAAAAAGACATTTCAAAAATTTTTTAAATAGATGATTAAATATTACATTGGAAAAGTTAAAAAGTGTGCTATTGATAAAAAGCTACACTTAAACTTTTTTAAACTACCCCTTTTAAAATAATATTCTTGTTTTCGCTTTTATACATAAGAAACATATTTTCTTGCTATTTAAATTTTCCGAGGTGATTCTGTTAACAAAAGTGTTTACCATTTCTAAGCTGTGATCCAAATTGAATTAAAAACCTAAATATCTTAAGAGTTGCGTCTGAAATCAAAAAGAACTAGGATATAACTTTCTTGTGTAAAAGTGAAATAAACAAAATGTTATTCATTAATCAATTTTTTAATTTTGTATTAGTTTGTACCAGGTGATATTACTTTTTATTAGGTCCCAGACACATTTTCTGACATCCTTGTGAAAAGAGTACGCTAAAATTTAATGAAATAAAAAATATAATATTAAATAAAAAATTTACGCAAAAAATAGTTATTTTACATTTTTTCACTAAGGTCTTTAAACAGTTGTAAATGTCTTTACTTGAGTACGTGCTTTTTTTACTCTGTTTTAATATTACCTCAGCATTGATGCTGTAAAAAAAAATTAAGCGAAAATTTAAAAATTATTACTTTTATCAATACATAGTATGAATAAATGGCACAAATGAATATTCCTTCGTGGAAAAAAATCATTTTTCTCATTAAAGCTTCTTTAAAGATAGTTAATATTAATATGATGTATATGTTACATCAAATTTATCATTTTTATGAATAAATTGTTTTAAAAAAGAACGTTTGTAGACAAATTGATTATCTGAAGACAATTCTCATCCGATTTGAACGCTTAACGAAGAAAATATACTTTTTTTCATTCAATAACAAATTTTTTTTTTAAATTTGACTTCTGAAGTGTACCGCTTTTGAAAAACTATTGGACATATTATCTACGAAACGGTTAGATTTTCAACTCGGAAATATTAATTTTTAACAAAAAAGTGAATTTTCATCCAAAAAGTTAAATTTTCAGGAAAATAGTTCAATTTTCAACCGAATAGTTCAATTTAAACTAAATATATTAATTTTAAACAAACAAAAAACGTTAATTTTCAACTAAATAGTTTAATTTTCTATGAAATAGTTGAATACTCAACCAAAACATATTAATTTAGGAAAACAAAGTTGCATTTTTAACCAAAAAGGATTAATTTTTAACCAAAAAGATTAATTTTCAACCAAAGTGAATTTTTAACAAAATACATTAATCTTTAATAAGAAGATCAACTTTAAATAAAAAAATCAATTTTCAACCAAAAATGAAATAGTTACATTCCTAGTTAAAAAAATAAACTCTCAACCAAAAAAAAAAGTTTTTTTAACAAAATAGTTACATTTTCAACCAAAAAGATTAATTTTCAACTCAAATGAAGAATAGTAATAAAAATGAATTTTCAACAAAAGTATTCAGCTCAAAAGATGATTTTTTAAACCAGAAGATTAACTTTTTTTAGATGGAACAGTTTAACTTTCAACCAAGCAGCTAAATTTTCGACTAAAAAAGACGAATTTTTAACCAAATATTTAAATTTTCAACCAAAAATATGAATTTTCCAGCAAGAATATTAATGCTCTACTAAAAAACATGAAATTTCAACAAAACAGATTAATTTTTAACAATATTTTTAAATTCTAAAGCCAAAAGGACAAATTTAAAAAAATTAATTCTCAGCCAAAAAAAAAAAATTAATTCTGAGCCAAAAAAAAAATTAATTTTCAGTCGAAAAAAAAAACAACGAATTTTTAAATAAGTAGTCACATTTTAGGATGTCTGCTCAAATCCTGGAAAAAAATTCACTGACAATTCCAGGTTTTTACTAGGTATATCAAGTTTTTTCTAGGTCTAATTTTTTTATGATACGGAGACATTAAAATGTTTCGCATTTTTCAAAACAATCGACTCGAAATATGTATACAGTTTAGCAAGTTTATCATTAATAATTTTTTTCAGTTGCTCGGGATTCAATTATTATGATTCATTTCGAAAGCTTTGACAAATTATATCACGAGATATTCCTAAATATATTGGCACTATAAATTAATTAATAAGTAAATAATACTAAGAACATTTTCTTTATTTCGTCCCTAAAATCCATAAATTTGAATAATAATTCAAACGAATTTTTATTTTCAAGAAAAAATATCTTATTTTTAAAAAGATAGATGAATTTTCAACCAAATGGTTAATATTTCAACCAAGAAGATTAATTTTCTATAAAAAAGGTGATATTTTTACAAAATACATCAATTTCAAATAAAAAATATAAATTGTCAACCAGAAATTTAATATTTAAATTTCCAGTTAGAGAAATAATATTCAACGAAAAAAAAACTAATCTTTAAAAAAATATTTAGATTTTCAAACAAAGTGATGAATTTTCAACTAAAATGATGAATCTTCAACTGGAATAGTTGAATTTTAAATCAAACAAATTAATTTTTAACCAAGAAAATTGGTTTCTACCAGAAAAAGGCGAATTTTCAAGTAAAAAAGATAATTTTTCAATTAAAAATTGAACATTTAAATTTTTAGTTGAAAAAATTAATATTTAACCAAACAGATGAATTTTTAACTAAAATGATAGAATATTCAACTCGAATAATTAAATTTTTAGTTTAAAATCAATTTTAAATAAAAAAACAAATTTCAACAAAATAGTTTAAGTCTCAATTGGAATATTAGTCAAATTTTTATTTTAAAAATTAATTTTCAGACAAAAAAAACGAATTTTAACAAAATAGTACATTTTTCAATTAAAGAGATGAAGTTTTAATTGAAATGATGAATCTTAAACAACAAAAAGAATCCATTTTTAACAAAAGAGTTTAACTTTCAACCAAATAATTAAATTTTCGTAGCCAAAAAAATAAATTATGAACAAAAGATGTAATAATTGATATTTTAACAAAAAAAAATATTTTAATTTTTAATCAAAAACATTTGAATAAAACCAAAAATACGAGTTTTCAACAACAAAGTTAAATGCATTTATATAACGCTACTTTCAAAAATAAAGAATCATCGGTATTTAATTTCGTATATTAATTTAAAGGTGATTAAGCATACACTCGAAAAAATTCCCTGCCTTTAAAAAATATTCCCTGACATTTCCAGGTTTTTCCAGATATATAAAAGTTCCCTGACAATTCCAGGTTTTCCAGGTTTTCTAGGTAGGGTAGACACGCTGCACTTGCAACAAGAAAGATGAATTTTCAACTAAAATGATGAATCTTAAAAACAATAATTTTTTAACAAAAAAGTTCAACCCACAAGATGACTTTTTAGACCAGAAGATTAATTTTCTAAAAGTGGAATAATTATATCAACTTTGAACCAAGAAGATGAATCTATAACCAAAAAATTAATTTTTTAACAAAGCAGTTCAATTTTCAACCATTTAGCTGAATTTTTAGCTACAAAATATAATTTTTTAACAAAATGATTGTATTTTCAACAAAATATTAAAATTTTAATCAAAATACATTAATAAAAATCAAAATTAATTCCGAATCAAAAATTTAATAGTAGACTTTTCAACCAAAAGTATGATGTTTCTCGTTGGGTTCTATCAATTTAGTTCGCATTTAAGCAAAAACAACAGAAAGTAAAGAAAGGGTATATTTCTTTTAAAAAAAGTGACGAGGAAAAGAATTCTTTGAAATTTATGATCAGGAAACGTACTAAATGTTATATAAGTTCGTAACATTACTTCCACTCCCCCCCCCCCGACAACCTGTTTACAACCGTAGTTTTTAGTGTGCCCCCCCCCCATTAGTAACGTATTTTATGGACCACCCCTTATTTGTGTTTAGTTGATTGTTTTATTATAATTATAAATAATAAAATTTCAAGAGTTTCTTCTCCTGATATTGACCTATTCCACTGTTTAAGTGAATTCGTAATAGTTGTGCAATAATGCGTAATAATGCGAAACCAATAATGCGAACCTATATAATCACTTTTAAGAAAGTGTGTTTTCATTCCTTTTTATGAATTTTTTGTCATATTAATGAGTTTTTTTATGGTTCCTAGTTGATAGTTATGGAAGAAGTGTTGGATATTGAGACACTATGATGAGGGATAACCGGGTGGATTTAAGGAATAATTGAGACCCAGTTATGAGTCATTAAAGTTACTGTTGCAAATAGATTACGTGCCTAATGATCGCTAAGATGGGAAGTGGTTGCCTATAAAGTACTTGCGTACGCGTGCCTTATTACATTAAGGATAATTTCAACCTTGTCTCTCAATGACGACTTTCTTGGACACCTCCTTGTTACGTTACGTCGTCAAAGTTCTCACGCTATTTGCTCTTGCTCCCGATTATAAAAAACCTACCGATGCTGACAAATCCTAATGCTGACCTTTAATATTTTATCTCTTCCCAAGCATTCTTATAAATTCCATTCTTAAATTGCCCACATAATTAGCAATTGCTACATCATTTCCCGCTTCTAAAACTATATATTTTAAGGCAGTTGTGCCAAAAATCAGATCTCTGAAAACAATAGTTTTTCTGTGATTTTAAGAATCAAAATAATATTACTGACGATGATATTTCAAATAAAATACGTAATTTGAAATTAAAATTTTTTTAAACTTACCTAAGATTACTCCGGATTACAAGTATTACACACAATTATTGTAGATTAATCCACCTAAACTAGAGTAACACAAATTTCCAACCAAAAAGGATTAATTTTAAAAAAATTGTTGAATTTTCAACAAAACAGATGAACATTTAACTAAATAGTTAAATTTTTAACCAAAAAGAATAATTTTCTACTGAAAAAGACGAATTTTTAACAAAATACATGAGTTTTCAACAAAGTAGCTGAATTTTCATTGAAAATTCACTAAAAAGATAATTTTTCAAAAAAACAGTTAAATTTTTAACAAAAAAAATTACAATTCAATACAAAGAACGGAATAATTTAATTTTCTGTTGAAAAATTAATTTTCAAACAAAGAGATAAATTCTCAACTAAAACGATAAACCTTCAAAGGGAATAGTTAAGCTATCAGTTTAAAAATAAATTTTCTACCAAAGAGGTGAATTTTCAACTACAAATCAAGAATCTTCGACCAAAAAAATGAATTTTTAACAAAATTCTTGAATTTTAAATAAAATAGATGAATATGTTACTAGACATTTGAATTTTCAATAAAAAAGATTCATTCTCTGCCAAAAAGACGAATTTTCAACAAAATACATGAGTTTTTAACAAAGTAGTTGAATTTTTAACTGAAAATTTTTTTTTTCTAATAAACAGTTGAATCATCAACTAAAGAAAAACAATTTAGTACAAAAAGCGGAATATTTTAAGTTAAAAAAATTAATTTTTTAACAATAGGATGAATTTTTAACTGAAATGATAAATCTTCAAAAGAAATACTTAAATTTTCAGTTTAAAAATAAATTTTCTACCAAAGAGGTGAATTTTCAACTAAAAATTAAGAATCTTTAACCAAAAAATTACTTTTCAACAAAATTCTTGAATTTTAAATAAAATAGATAAATATTTTACCAGATATTTGAATTTTCAACGAAAAAGATTAATTTTGAACCAAGAAGACGAATTTTCAACAAAATACATGAGTTTTCAACAAAACAGTTAAATTTTTAAGTAAAAATTTTTTTTTTTAGTTTATAACTAAAAATGAAGAATCTTCAACCAAAAAAATGGCTTTTTACAAAATTCTTAAATATTCAAAAAAATAGATCAACATTTGACCAAATAGTTGCATTTTCAACCAAAAAAATTATTTTTTAACTAAAATGATACATTTTTAAAAGGAATAGTTAAATTTTCAGTTTAAAAATAAGTTTTCTACCAAAGAGGTAAATTTTCAACTAAAAATGAAAAATCTTTAACAAAAAAAAGACTTTTTAACCACATTCTTGAATTTGTAACAAAATAGGTAAACATTTAACGAAACAGTTGAATTTTCAACAAAATACATGAGTTTTCAACCAAGTAGTCGAATTTTCAACTAAAAAAATAATTTTTCAAATAAACAATTGAATTTTAAACTAAAAGAGAATAATTTGACACAAAAACGGGAATATTTAAATTTTCATTTAAAAAATTAATTTGCAAACAAAAAGGTGAATATTTTCGACTAAAATGATTAATCTTCAAAGCGAATAGTTAAACTTTCAATTTAAAAATTGAACAATTTGGTAAAAAAACGGAATAGTTTTAGTTCAAAAATTAATTTTCAAACAATAAGATGAATTTTCAACTAAAATGATAAATTTTTAAAAGGAATAATTGAATTTTCAATTTAAAAATAAATTTTTACTAAAAATGAATCTTTAACCAAAAAAATGACTTTACCAAATTCTTGAATTTTTAACAAAATAAATGAACATTTAACCAAATAGTTGAATTTTCAACCAAAAAGGTTAATTTTTAACGCAAATGATAAATCTTTCAAATAAATAGTTAAACTTTTAGTATCAAAATAAATTTTGTTACCATAGAGGTAAATTTTCAATTGAAAATGAAGAATCTTTAACCAAAAAAATGACTTTTTAACAAAAATCTAGAATTTCTAACAAAATAGATGAACATTTAACCAAATAGTTACATTTGCAACCAAAAAGATTAATTCTCTACCAAGAAAGACGATTTTTCAACAAAATATATTAGTTTTCAACATAGTAGTTTAATTTTTAACTTAAAATATAATTTTCCAAATAAATAGTTGAATTTTCACCTGAAAAAGAACAATCTGACACAAAAAACAGAATAGTTAAATTTTTATTTAATAAATTAATTTTTAAACAAAAAGAATAATTTTCAACTAAAATGATGGATCTTCAAAAGAAATAGTTAAATTTTGAGTGTAAAAATCAATTTTCTACCAAAGAGGGGAATTTTCAACTAAAAATGAAGAATCTTCAACCAAAAAAATGGCTTTTTTACAAAATTCTTGAATTTTTAACAAAATAGATAAACATTTAACAAAACAGTTGATTTAAAAAAAAAGTACATGAGTTTTCAACAAGGTCTCGAATTTTCATCAAAAAAATAATTTTTCAAATAAACAATTGAATTTTAACTAAAAAGGAAAAATTTGACACAAAAAACGGAATGGTTAAATGTTCAGTTAAAAAATTAATTTGCAAACAAAAAGATGAATATTTTCGACTAATATGATAAATCTTCAAAGCGAATAGTTACATTTTCAAGTTAAAAATACATTTTCTACGAATGTGGTGAATTTTCAAATAAAAATCAGGAATATTCAACCAAAAAAAATGGCTTTTTACACAATTCTTAAATATTTAAGAAAATAGATCAACATTTGACCAAATAGTTGCATTTTCAACCAAAAAAATTAATTTTTAACTAAAATGATACATTTTCAAAAGGAATAGTTGAATTTTCAGTTTAAAAATCAGTTTTCTACCAAAGAGGTAAATTTTCAACTAAAAATGAAAAATCTTTAACAAAAAAATGACTTTTTAACCATATTCTTGAATTTTTACAAAAATAGATAAACATTCAACGAAACAGTTGAATTTTCAACAAAATACATGAGTTTTTAACAAAGTAGTCGAATTTTTAACTAAATAAAGAATTTTTCAAATAAACAATTCAATTTTCATTTTAAAAAAAACAAGTTGACAAAAAAAACGAAATAATTAAATTTTCAGTTAAAAATTCATTTTCAAACAAAAAGATGAATTTTCAAATAAAATGATAAATCTTTTAAAGAAGTAGTTAAATTTTAAGTTTAAAAATCAATTTTCTACCAAAGAGGCAAATATTTAACTAAAAATGAAGAATCTAAACAAAAAAATGGCTTTTTACACAATTCTTAAATATTCAACAAAATAGATCAACATTTTACCAAATAGTTGCATTTTCAACCAAATAGTTTAATTTTGAACTAAAATGATTAAATTACAAAAGAAATAGTTAAATTTTCAGTTTAAAAATAAGTTTTTTACCAAAGAGGTGAATTTTCAACTTAAAATGAAAAATCTTTAACAAAAAAATTACTTTTTAACCAAATTCTTGAATTTTTAACAAAATAGATATAATTTAACGAAACATTTGAATTTTCAAGAAACTACATGAGTTTTCAACAAAGTAGTCGAATTTTTAACTAAAAAATAATTTTTCAAATGAACAATTTGACACAAAAAAAGGGAATAGTTAAATTTTCAGTTGAAAAATTAAATTGCAAACAAAAAGATGAATATTTTTGACTAAAATGATAAATCTTCAAAGGGAACAGTTAAATTTTCAGTTAAAAAATTAAATTGCAAACAAAAAGATGAATATTCTTGACTAAAATGATAAATCTTCAAAGGGAATAGTTAAATTTTCAATTTAAAAATACATTTTTTACCAATGTGGTGAATTTTCAACTAAAAATCAGGAATCTTCAACCAAAAAAATGGCTTTTTACACAATTCTTGAATTTTCAACAAAATAGATGAACATTTAACCAAATACTTGAATTTTCAACCAAAAAGATAAATTTCCAACTGAAATAATAAGCCTTCAACAGGAATAGTTGAATTTTCAGTTAAACAATAAGTTTTCTACCAAAGAGGTGCATTTTCAACTGAAAATGAAGAATCTTCAAAAAAAAAATACTTTTTAACAAAATTCTTGAATTTTTAACACAATAGATGAACATTTAACCAAACAGTTAAATTTTAAACAAAATACATGAGTTTTCAACAAATTAGTTCAATTTTTAACTAAAAAGATAATTTTTCAAATAAACAATTGAATTATTAACTTAAAAACAACTTGACAAAAAAAAAAACGGAATACTTCAATTTTCTGTTAAAAATTAATTTTCAAACAAAAAGATGAATTTTCAAATGAAATCATAAATCTTTAAAAGAAATAGTTACATTTTCAGTTTCAAAATCAATTTTCTACTAAAGAGGGGAATATTTAACTAAAAATGAAGAATTTCAACCAAAAAAGTGACGAATTTTCTATAAAACAGTTAAATTTTCAACAAAAAAGGATCATTTTTACCAAAATTGTTAAATTTCTAACAAGCTAGATTCATTTTTAATAAAAAAAGTTGAATTTGCAACCAAAAACATGCATTTTTAACCAGGAAGAATAAGTTTTTACCAAAAACAACGAATTACATAAATTTTCATCCAAGTACTTGAATCAACTAAAAATTATAAATTTTTATTTAAAAAAGGAATAGTAAAGTAAATGTCCCCCTCATCGGCATTGCCCTGTCATCGGCACAAATTGAGTGCACTTATTTTCAAATATACAAAAAAACTATTTAATTAATTATATAAGAAAATAAAAATAAGAAATATTGATGTAAATCTAAGGAATCTCATAATATCATTCTTTGTTATGGACCTAATGTAATTTCCGTATCAAATAAAAATATCGAGTATCACTCGATATCTTGATAGATTTGCTAACAAAACAGGTCAAATTTTTGTACTTCTTGTAGGAAAATGAATGTATTACAAAATCATTCAACAAAATACGATGAAATGTCTAAACGTTGTAACATCAGAGATTTCGCGAAATGAAATTTAAAGGAGATAATATACCTTTTAATCATTGTAAATAACGATATTTTAATAATTGCGTACAGAATATAGCATATTTTTTCTTTTGCGATTTATTTTCAAAATATCTCGGAAATTTGATTTATTTTGTGGACATTCATTAAGATAACGAAATATTTATACTTAATTGCAATTTTATAATTCATAAAATCTATAAATTTTATTAAAATATTGCAGTAATGAATCCATAACTCGTATCTGTACTAACAAACAAATTAGTAAATTAGTAAGAAACATTTTTGTCTTTTGCTTTTACTATTATTTATAAAGTATTTAATTTTAACGAATTCAGAATTGATCGAAATTTAACCCAAACTTTATTATTAAATCTACATAATATAGTCCCAGTTTCTTTATCATAGTCATTTTACCCAGAGTGCCGATAACAGGGCAGACTGACTGCCGATGACACGGCAAACAACGATTTGAGTTGCCGATGACACGGCAAGCTGGAATTTTCTCATATTTATCAAATTTTTGTTGCTTTGAATCATTTAAAATAGCTTTGCAACTTTTGAATATGTTTGGTAATATTTTTTAGAGATCACAGGAAAATTTAGCATTATGTGTGGTCAAAAAGTATTATTTTGCGCTTTTGAAAGTTCAAAAAATTTGTTAAGGTGCCGATGAGGGAGACATTTACCTTACACTTTCAATTTAAAAAATTATTTTTGTACCACAAAAAAATGATTTTTCAAGAAAATAGTTACATTTTTAAACAAAGAGATGAATTTTCAATTAAACTGATGCAGTTTCAAGCTAGAAGATTAATTTTGTACAAAAAAAACGAAATTTAAACAAAATCTATGAATTTACAACTAAGAATAACAAATTTCAAACAAAAATGTATTAGTTAAATTTTTAGTTTAAAAAATTAATTTTTAACCAAAACAACGAATTTTCAAGAAAATAGTTAAATTTTCTGCTGAAACTAAAATCAAGATTCTTCAACCACAAAACTTAGTTTTGAACAAAATAATTGAACTTTCAGCCAAGTAGTTGAATTTTCGAATAAAAAGGACAAATTTTTAACTAAAAATGGAACAGTAACATTTTTAGTCAAAAAAATTTTTTACCAAAAATAAATAAATTTTTAAGAATATAGTTAAATTTTTAAACAAAGAAATTAATTTTCTACAAAAATAGTTGAATTTTTAACCAGAAAGACGAGCTTTCAACAAAAAAGTTTAATTCTCAATTTAAAAAATTATTTTTCAACAAAATTGTTGAATTTCCTACAAAGTAGATTAATTTTTGGATACCTAAATCACTCCGAATTATTTGCATTACAAGTGGATTACTCTGGATTATGTGTGGATTAATCTAAATTACAAGTGGATTACTTGGATTACGGTAATCATACCAAATTA
>JAUELO010000179.1:34685747-34696420 GCA_032357855.1 Amphibolips quercusostensackenii | reverse complement strand
GCGTAATTTAAAAATTTTTTGATTTAAAAATTTTCTTTCTCAGGTCTTCATTTTCAAGAGTTCTAAATTGAAAACGTTGGTTAAAAAATGTTTTAAATTGATTAGCTATAAATATAAATGAAATAATGACTTTAAAAATGAAACTGTAGTTTCAGTTTTAGAAATTGAACAATAATTGCGTTCACAAGACGATTCTGAATCTGTTAAAAATCAAACAATTTACAGATTTTTACATTGATTAATAGATTTTTAATTAGACACTTTTATTCAATTTCACATCCTGTTTGAATATTGTTTCACACTTTTCATTTAAAATGAGCAATCGTAAATCAGCTATTCAAAACTAAACCATTTGAAACTGAATTGCTTGAAATAGAAAGCTTCAAATCGTTAAAATTTCAAAGTGCTAAATTTAAACTTTAAACGTTAATATTTTAATTGTTCCATTTCAAAACTTTTTTATATTTAAGTGAAAGCGTTGAATTTTTGATGTATAAATAACAGTTTTATTATTAGTCATGTAAAAAGTCTAAAAATTAAAATAACACAACTTACAAGGATTTATGTATAAAACTGTTTGAATTTTACATTTATAATTTTAAAAGAAATGAAAGTAGTGTTGGTATTTAATTTATTTCCGAGTGAGAAAAGGTACCTTTTTGTTTTTTATAATTATATTAAGTTTAAGGCGGTAAAATTTGTTATTTTAAACATTTTCATTAAGTTTCAAACCAGGAAATTTTAGTTTTTAATTTCTGTTGAATTATTTTATGAATTGAAAAAAGGATAATTTGTTATTTTTAACATTTTTATTGAGTTGGAAGGGTGGAAATTATGGTTTTTAATTTTTTCGGAATTGGAAGAGGGAAATTATTTTATTTTAAATATTTTTTAGAGATGCAAGGTAGGAATTTTTGTTATTTATTTGTTCTGAATTCAAATAGGTCACTTTTTCATTTTATCATTTTGATTGAAATGAAGCGTAGAACTTTTTGTTTTTAATTGTTTTTCTGAATTGAAAGAGGCCAATAATTTTTTCTTTTAACATTTTTATTGAGTGGAACGAAGGCAGATTTGGTATTTTTAACATTCAGATAAAAGGGAGGAACTTTTTAGTTTAAATTTCATGCTGAATTGGAAAATGAATTAAATTAAATTTCAAGGTATTCCTGGCGATTCCAGAGAGTTTTTTTTACAGAACATTATTTCATAAATTCAATCAAATTTACATTAAAGGGATTTGAAATGCTTTTTACTTATTTTAGTGAATTATTACGATTTCCACAGATTTTAATAAATGTAAAGGGATTTCTACAAATTTCAACAATTTCAATGAACATAAAGGAACTTATAACATTTTAAAGTATTTTAAAAAAAAGATTTAAGGGATTTGATAGGACCTCCAAGTATTTGAAAGATTTTAGGGGATTTCACAAATTTCAAGGGATTTCTCGAGAATTTTAGAAAATAAATTTAATTTATTTTCGAGGTATTTTGAGTGATTTCGATAGATTTTTAAATATTTCAAAGATTTCTAACCAAATTTAGGTTGTGTTAGATTTTTTCTCCGGAAATTATCATTTTGAAAACAAAAATCATAAAGATAATTTTGAATACAAAATTATTAGATTTCAAAGATTACAAATGTTTTAAAATTCTACGTTCTTTGGTTTTATTACCATTTTTTTTTTACCGGAAATGGGGATTTATAAAAAGATATCATAAGATTTTAAAGGTTAATAATTTTTTAACAATTTTAGTTTGCGTTGCGTTTTACGCTAAATGTTGGTATTTTAAAACAAAAATCATTATACTTCGAACAAAATTTGCCATTTTTTATCAGTCTCAGGTTATATTAACGTTTTTCACAGAAAGTAGGTTATTTTAAATAAAAATAATTAGAATTAGAAGCAAATTAATCCTTAAAAATGTTCAATTTTGTTATTTTGGTGTTTTTCGTCAGAAGTTATTGGTATTTTTAATGAAAATTTATTAGATTTCAAAGAATATTCACAATGTTTCAAGAGCTTTATGTTATGTTGGTATGTTTCACCTTCAACACCTTAAATTTGTATTTTTAACAATAAATCATTAGGTTTAAATCCAATAATTTTAGTTTAAAATAATAAGATTTACATGATTGAACGATCTCGGATTTTTTAAATGTTTTTGTCAGAAGTTAACACTTTTATTAAAAAGTCATTAGATTTCGGAGAAAGATTCATGGTTCTTGAACAATTTTAGGTCGCGTTAGCGTTTTACACCAAAAATTGGTATTTTGAAACAAAAATCATATTTCCAACAAGATTTAGAATTTTTTACTATTTAATATTATATTAGTGTTTTTCGTCAGGTATTTTTCGTGTGAAAATTATATTTTGACCATTTAAGAAAGTTGCGCATCTTTTTAACCATTTATGGTTATGTTATCTTTTTTCACCGAAAATCGATTTTTTTTCGCCTGATACCGAAAATCGATCTTTTAATGACAAAAAAATGAATTTCAAAGAAGATTAACAATTCTGGAATAATTTAAAGTTATGGTAACATTTTCCAGCGGAAAATGTTAAACTGTTAAAATGTTAAAATGTGAAACTTTAAACAAAAAACATTATGTTATGTTAGTGATTTTTTTTTAAATTGCCATGTTTAATAAAAAATCATTATATTTTGAAGAACATTTAGAATCTTCTAACAATAATAGGGTATGTTAGCGTTTTTTCCGGAAATATATTATTTTAAATACAAAATATTTGATTTCAAAAATTCAGCTTAATATTTTGAACAAACATTCAATGGTTTGATTGTCTCTATGAAAATATTATATTTAAATTCTAAAGTTAAGGTAGTTATGCCAAAAATCAAATCTCTGAAAAAGTAGTTATTCTATGATTTTAAGAATTAAAATAATATTACCGATCATATAATTTTAAGTTAAATGCATTATTCTTAATTTAAAAATATAAAACTTACAAAATCATTTATTTTAATAATTTTTTTGCAATTGCATTTTTTCACTATGGCTTCTTACAAATTTGATGAAAAATGGTTGAATATTGTCAAATTTTGATTTATTTTTTCAAGGAAAATATTCGCTACAACTCTACTGTTTCCAATTTTGAAAGTAAATTTGTATATAGCTGAAATCGTTTGACGAACTTTTTGAAATGAAAACATTTTTTTAACAAATAACTGCATTAAAAAATTATTTACTTGTTTTCAAAATTTGAAACAGTAGAGGAGTTTAGGATGTTTTAAAGTGCAAGCATTATACAAAAATAAATAAGAAGCGACAGGAAAAAAATTCAATTACAAAAACTATTGTCAAAATAATTATTTTTCGTTAGTTTAAAACTTTTTTCGTTAAAAAAGTATGGTTTTTCTTTGATAAGACATAACTGATAATATAATTTTAATTATTTAAATCATGTAAAACTTTTTTCCAGAGACCTGATTTTCGGTAGGACTACCTTAAGATATCAATTTTCTTCAATTATTCAAAATAACGTCCTTGCTTTTTTTCTATTATTTTAGATCATAGTATGAAATATAAAAAATCTATATTGGTATTAAGTTTATATTTTAATTTAAAAATTGCAATAGACAAAAGAAAAGTATTAATCTCATTTTCTAGTACATTTCAAAATGCTTTTTTTTATCGTTCACGTGCAATTCTAAAAATTAGGCATGGCTGATAAAAACAAGATTTAATTAAGAAAGTGGACCACGCAGATCTGATTCTGCCTTAATAATCGTCGGTATCTGTCTACAAACATTGTGTTATCATATACTGATAGGATGTGAATCATTGTAGCGTGTAAAAATACTTTTTGAATGAAGGTACCATTTGTAACAATTTCATGTGTAATTTTGTTTGTCTATTTTTGTCTATAATTTACATTGTCTATAATTTACATTTAAGCTCTATGACAACTTTACAATTATTTTAATCATCGATTCCCTTTTGCTTAATCACACAATTTAACCTAATTTCGAATTTAATTATTTATAATTTTTTATTCTGATTCATAATTCATTCTTTTAATTTACTTCAGAATTTCCGAATACGGAATCATTCTTGTAATTATTTGATCTTTTTTTTTAGAAAGATTGAGTAGAAATTATTTGATATTTCAAAATGCCTTGGACGTTTTGAAAAATAATAGAGATGTTACAGAATAAAAATTTGTTTAAATTAAGAAAGTTAATAGATTCCGTGGATAGGAAATTATGTCTTTTTTAATTTGCATATAATTTTTTTTTGTATTTACCAACTTGACTGCTTTTAACACAATAGTTCCAATAGATTGCACTGACACCATTTTTAAAAACTTTTTCGAACCTATCCGTGCGGTAAGATAAATGAAATGCGATTCACGCGGGGTTCGATGGTTGTGAGAACCAAGCCTTCTTTATCTAATCAGGAAAGGCGTACTTTAAAAAGAAGATAAAATAATGAGGAAATATGCACACCTGAGCGCAAGCGCTAGCAACGACCTAAAAATGCTTCATCATGACTTCACATTTTGTCATTGTAATATCAGAAAAAAATTAATTAATATTTTTTAATAATAATATTTTAATGTTTGGGCGAAATCCATTTTCGAGAGCGAATATTTGAAGACCTCAGTAAGTTGTCAAATTTAAAGCACTCAAATTTGGACGAGTTTAATTTTAGAGAGCTGGCAAGAAAACTCCAATTTCAAAATGATAAGTTTTTAATTTTGGAAGTTGAGATCATTAAAGTATTCAAATTTTGAAATTTCCAGTTTAATTACACTTTTTGAAATTCAAAATCGAAAGCTGCCAAACCAATGGCCAAATATTTCAACTCCAATTTGGAGTTCCAATTTTTAAGTTTTTAAATTTGCAATCTTAAGGAAATTAAAGTAATTAGGACACTTTTTAATCTTAAAGCCTTCAAAGTTTAAAAACTACAAAATACTTAACTTTGTATGATTTAAGGTCTCTGGGCATAAAAGATTTGAAGGATTTTACGAATTGAAATAATGTTATCGGTTATGTCTTATGAAAGAAAAAAACATTTTTTATGAGGAAATTTTTTTTGAGGAAAACATTCTGTACAACTTTACTGTTTCTAATTTTGAAAATAAGTAAATAACCTTCAAATATAATTATTTGCTTAAAGGTTTTCTTTGAAGAAAATTCTTTTAACGATTTCAGACATAGAAAAATTTAGTTTTAAAATTGAAAACAGTAGATTTGTAGAAAGTTTTTTTTTGAAAAAATAAACGAACAATTATTAAAATTCAAACCTTTTTCAAAAATAGGCAAGAAGTGACAGTAAGAAAAAATTCTTTTGCAAAAAAATTGTTAAAATAAATTTTTTTTGTAAATTTAAAAACTTATTTATCATAAATCATGTTTTTTATTTAAAATAACATCCTCAATAATATTATTTAAAATCTGAAAATCATGAAAAAAATATTTTTCAGACATCTGATTTTTGGTACAACTACCTTAATGTTATAGGTTTTAGCATTAGAAAACTTAAACTTTGAAAATCTTCAACAACACTTATGACCATGTTTTCAATTTCAAATTAGAAAGCTGACAACTTTGGGATATTCAAGTTTGGATGAATTTAATTTTGTAAAGCTAAAAGGCAACTTTTAAATTCAATTTTAAAACATTGAATTTAGAAATTGAAACACCAAAGTATCACTTTAGGAATTTCCACTGTAACATTTTTATAACAATTTTTTTATTTTTAATTTAGAAAACTGCCAACTAAAAGACATTTAAATTTGGACGAGTTTAATTTTATAGAGCTAAAAAGTAACTTTCAAAAACAGTTTTATAGCTTCGAAATTTTGTAATTAAAAATATCAAAGTATTCCATTTTAGAATGTTCCAATTTCAAAAGCCTTCAAAGTTTGAAAATTGCAAAATATTCGAATTTAAATGCTTTAATCTCACAGGCTACAAGATTCAAAAATTAAAAATTTGATGATTTTCAAGATTTTTGTTTTATTTCAATATCCAAAACTCCTAACTTTAAGACATTCAGATTTATACGAATAATCTCATTTTCAAAAACTGAGGTGCACATCTGATTCTTATTAGAGGTTCAATTTTTAAATTTTCAAATTAAGAAAATTGAAGTAATTATGAAATTTTTGATTTAAAGCCTTCCAGATTCAAAAATTTTAAAATATTCCAATTTGAATGCCTTTTTTTTAACCAGTTGAAACCTTATAGGTTTAAACTAGTTTCAACATTCAAGAATATAAACTTTGAAAAGGTTTGATAACATATTTCTAGCATGTTTGTAATTTCAAATTAGAAAGCTACTAAAAAGCAAATTTCAAATCAAATCAAGTATTTCATATTCAAAATTTAAATTTTCAAAGTCTTAAAAGTTTGAAAACTTCCAAATACTTGAAAATTCAAATTTTTTAAATAAAAGCATTCAAACATATTCAATGAAAATTTAGAACAAAATTTGTCTTGGCAAAATGATAATATATCCACAAGCTTGGTCCTTTTATCGGATTCTGTTATTCTTTTTTTCTGATCATAGGAGGATTTGTCAATTTCAAAATGTTAATTGCAAAAAGAAAAATTAAATTTTTTTCTCTACAGCAAATGTTCCAATCTCGGGTAAATCACTGCAGATTTGATTAAATTGGCAGAATAGAAGAAACATTTTTGTCTTGCATAAGGATATCAAATTCTTATTTAAAAAATATTTGATATTTGTAAATTTGTATCTAAAAGATATTTTTTTTAGGAACTAGGGCTGTCCATAACTCCTGATCAGATTGCAGAAATGGAGGCCCACATTAAAGACATCGATTTCGAGGCTGCAGCGAAAGAAGAAAAATTGACAAGGCATGACGTCATGGCTCATGTTCACGTTTTTGGAAATCAGTGTCCAAAAGCTGCACCAATTATCCATCTTGGTGCCACCAGCTGTTATGTAGGAGATAACACTGTGAGTATCGTGAATTTGAAAAGCTTTATTTTTACACGAGAGTTGAATTCAACCTTTTTGAATTTTCAAAATTATTTAAATTTGAAAACTCTTCCTGGTTCCTCCAGATTCACAAACAGAATCTAGAAGCCAGAATTTTCTCTCCCTATTATAAAAAGATCTCGCCGCCGCCGCTGAGGCCCTGTGGACAACATTACCTCGGGCGACATGTACCCCATGTACCGCGTTACCCCAGGTGCTAAATTAACCTATGTGCCACAGTAACCCCTTGTACCACATTAACCTATGTGCCACATTACCCCAAGTTCCGCATTATTACCTCAATTTGTCCTACATTATTACCCTATCTACCCTCTACTTATATATAAGTTTACGTCTACCTCTGTGTGTACTAATGATTCCCTTCCTCTTTTTTATTTAATTAAAAAGTGAAGTTCAATAAAAAAATTAGTCAAAGCAGGCGCCGCGCGTCTACAAAAAAGGTTTTTGTGCACTATTAAGATGTTACTTAAGTCTTTCAAACATCACCCTCCCATACTTTCCCTCTCCTACTTCCCCTCTCGTACTTCTCCTAAATTCCCCTTCTTCCCCTTCCCTTACTTCACCCTTCGCCCCACTTCCCAACTTCTTCCTCCACAAATTCTCCCTCTCCTCGCCTCCCCAGCTAATACTCTTTTTCTTTCCTTCTCCAGGCCTTAGTTTTGTGCCACTTCTCACCCTCATTCCCAATCATTTCCCCTACTTCCCCTCAATAACACTTCTCCTACTTACCTCCCCTCAGTACCCCTCACTTCCCTAGTTCCCATCCTATCATTACCCTCATTATCCTTACTTTTTCTACTCCCGCTAATTTCTCCTAATTTCCCTCTTCAAGTTTCCCTATATGTCCCCTAAATCCCCTACCCTGATTTCCTTTAATGATTCTTCCATCAATTCTCCTCACTTCCCTACTTTTTCTCCACACATTTCCCCACATTTTTCATCATTTCTCTACATTTTCCATCACTCACCCTACTTTCTCTCTCCTCGTTTCCCTTCACTTCCCCTCTCCTCATTTTCCGTCGCTTCCCCTCCACTAATTTCTTCTCACTTTCTCTCCCCTCAATTATTAAGAAAAAAAATTATTTAGTCTTCAATTTTCCTTTTCATTGCCATTGATTACTGATCCCGTCCCCCTCTCCAGTCTTTGCTATGATTCATTTATATTCTGTGATTTATTAAAAAGTAATTTTTAATTGAAAAAAAATTAAGACTAAAATAATTTAATAAAAATAAAAGTAAATAAACAAATAAAATAACAGTCTTAAGTATTGAATTAAAATCAAAATTTAAAAAACAGAATAAATTAAAGTCTTTGGTCTTTAATTCTCTTTTCATTAATATGTAAGTACTGATCTTCTCCCCTTATGTACACTTCTATAATTCATTTATATTCTATGATTTATTTGAAATTAGTTTTCAATTGAAAAAAATTAATTATAAAAAAATAAATGAAAAGTCTTTGGTCTTTAATTTTCCTTTTCATTGACATGTACTACTGATCCACTTCACCCGTTTTGTTCAATAAAAAAAATTAAAATAAAAAATATAATAAATAAATAAAAGTCATTGATTTTGGATTCTCCTTCTAATTGAGATTTACTGCTGATCCCCTCCCACTTTCCAGTCTTTTCTATGATTCATTTATATTATGTGAATTATTCAAAAGTAATATTCAATTGCAAAAAAATTAAAGTTAAAATCAATTTAAGAGAAATAAAAGTAAATAAAATATAAAATAACAGTCTGTAGTATTGAATTAAAATCAAAAGTCAATAAAAAAAAGAAAAAATAAAAGTCTTTGGTCTTTCATTCTTCTTTTCATTGATATGTAAGTACTGATCCCCTCCTCTTATCCACTATTTTATGATTCATTTATACTCTATGATTCATTTCTATTGAATGATTCATTTATATTCTATGATTGATTTGAAACTAGTTTGTAATTCGTAAAAAAATTTATTATAAAAAATAAAAGTGAATAAAAATATAAAATAAAAGTCTTTAGTCCTTAATTTTCCTATTCATTGACATGTACTATTGATCCCCTTCTCCTGTTTTATTTAATAGAAAAATTAAAATTAATGTGAAAAATGAATAAATAAAATTCACCGATCTTGAATTCTCCTTTTAATTGAGATTTACTGCTGATCCCCTTCCCCTTTCCTGTTTTTTCTGATTTATTTCTATTATGTGATTCATTAAAAAGTAATTTTTAATTGAAAAAAATAACCCCTGGTTTATTTAATATAAAAACTACATTCATTTTAATTTATTCTAGAAAAATGAATAAATAAAAGTCATCTATCCTGAATTCTCCCTTTAATTGAGATTTATTACTGATCCCCTTCCCCTTTCTAGTTTCTTCTTTTTCTTTTATTTTCTTGCCAGTCTTCAATCTTTTTAAGATTCATCATTTCTATCTTGTGATTTATTAAAATGTAATAATTAATTTAGAAAAAATGAAAGTTGATGAAAAAATAAAATAAAAAATAGAATAAAAGAATTTGATTTTTAATTTTCCTTTTCATTGCCAAGTACTACTGATCTCCTTCACCCGTTTTATTCAATAGAAAAAGTAAAATAAAATAATAATGAATTAATAAAGGTCATTGATCTTCAATTCTCGTTTTAATTAAGATGTACTATTGATCCCCTTCCCTTCTACAGTCGTTACTATGATTCATTTCTATTCTGTGATTTATTAAAAAGTAATTTTCAATTGAAAAAAAATTAAAATTAATTTAATAAAAATAAAAGTAAATAAAAAAATAAAAGTCTTTAGTCTTGAATTTTCCTTTTCATTCACATATTCTACTGATCTCTTTCTCCCTTTTTATTGAATTGAAAATTAAAAGTAACTAAAAAAGTAATAAATAAATAAAAGTTTTCGGACTTCAATTCTCATTTTCATTAACATCTACTTCTGATCCCTTTCCTCTTTCTATTCTTTTCTATGATTGATTTCTATTCTATAATTTATTCGAAAAAAGTTTTTTATTGACAGACATTTTTTTATTAAGTTAATTATAACAAAAAATAAAAATAAATAAGAAAATAAAAGCCTTCAGTTTTAAATTTTGCTTTAATTGACACGTATTACTGAATCCTTTCTTCTTTTTTATGTGATTAAACAATAAAAGTAAATTTAAAAAATAAATAAATGTATGTTTTTGATTCAGCAGATATTTATTTCGTATTTTTTTCAGGATCTTATAGTCCTGCGAAATGGCTTTAATCTTCTTTTACCGAAACTTGCAGCTGTTCTTTCTCGGCTTTCACAATTCGCAATGGAATATCGCTCCTTGCCAACTTTGGGATTCACTCATCTTCAACCAGCTCAGTTGACAACAGTTGGCAAAAGAGCAACTTTATGGATGCACGATTTATTGATGGATGAGCGAGCAATTCGTCGAGCAAGAGACGACCTCAGATTTCGGGGCGTTAAAGGCACTACTGGAACTCAGGCTTCATTTCTCCAATTATTTAATGGTAAGGCCATTAAACCAAAAAATAAAAATAAAAACATCAGGATCAACAATTTTTCAAAAAAATTCCTGAACGATATATGTGGGCATCCACATGAAATTTTTGAGAGGGAATTTTTCGGAACCAGGAAGTGACAGTGATATTATTTTTTGACTCGGAATATTACAATAAATGAAATTCTATCTAG
>JAUELO010000179.1:34656923-34674475 GCA_032357855.1 Amphibolips quercusostensackenii | reverse complement strand
AAACTAGACTACTATACGCGCGCGCAAGTGCGCGCCAACTTTCCTATCAATTTTAATCAAATACCAACTTTCCAATAACTATTTATTTGTTAAAATTTTTTGACCACTTTAATTCTTGCTCAAATTAGATTCTAAAAGAATGTATTCAGTAAATCCATGTGAAATAGAATTATTTCACTAACAATTGCTATTATTAACAGTACCCAGCAAACACGTTCTATAACTGTTCTATATAAAAAAAAGGAACAGTGTTCTATAACATATGTTACAGTCTGGTGCGAGAAATATTCTAGAACAATATGTGAACAGTGTACTAGATCATTGTTACCTTATTGTGACAGTACTGTTTCAGAAATATGTGACGGCTGAATCTAAAACAGTTGTTATCAAAGCGTTCGACGTTCTAGAACGCTGTTACGAATATCATCTAGAATAAGTTAGGAACATTATTAACCGAATAGTTAAATTTTCATCCAAGAAGATAAATATTCTATAAAAAAAGACGAATTTTCAACAAAATAGTTGAATCGTCAACCAAAATAGATGAATTTTTAAACCAAAAGGACGAGTTTTAAACCAAGAAAATTAATTTTCTACCAAAATCGACAATTTTTAAAAAATATATGAATTTAAAAACAACTATTAGTTGAATTTTCATGCAAAAAAGTTTTTTTCAGTCAACAAAGAAAAAAAATTTCATCCAAAATGTTAAATTTTCAACCGAAAAAGACGAGCTTTCTACAAAACAGTTGAATTTTTAAGCAAAAAGATTATTTTTCAACCAAGTAGATTTATGTTCTACCAAAAAGGCGAATTCTCAACCAAATACATCTACTTTAAACCAAATAGTTGAATTTTCTACCAAGAAGATTGATTTTATTTCAAAAAACGACAACTTTTCAACACAATACATACATTTTTAACTAAATACTCGAAGCTTTAACCAAGAAGATTATCTTTCTACCAAAAAGACAATTTTTTAATAAATTAAATACATTTTCAACCACATAGTTGAATTTTTAAACTAAGAATGATCAATATTCAACAAAAAATAGATCTGTTACAGGTGTCTACCCTACCTGGAAAACCTGGAAAACCTGAAATGTTCAGGGAATTTTTATATACCTGGAAAACCCTGGAAAAGTCAGGGAATTTTTTTTAAGTCAGGGGATTTTCCGAGAGCGTACTAAAGTAGCTTTTGTTACTGTATTCAACTATTTTGTTGAAAATTACTTTTTTGGTTTGTTTAAAATTAATTTTTTTACTGAAAATTGAATTATTCTATTTTTGTTTGAAAATTGATAGTTTTAAGTTGAAAATTAAAGTACCTGGTTAAAAATTCAACAATTTGCTTGCAATTTTTTTTCTCTCTCTCTCTCTCTCTCTCTCTCTTGACTGAAAAACTTTTTTTAGATAAAAATTCAACTTATGTTGAAAAATTCTCTTTTTTTAATTCAACTGTTTTGGTTGATAATAAAAATCTTTTTTTGTTGGAATATCAACTTCTACATTTTTTGTTTAGAATTAATCTTTTTTGGAATAAAAATGTTATTACTTTATTAAAATGTAAACTCTTTTTTTTTATTTCTTTTTTTTTTTAAAGAGTCATCATTTTATGTAATTGAAAATTCATTACTTTAGTTGAAAATAAGCTTTTTGTTAAATTTTTTTTGTTAAAAAATTACTTTCTTGACTGAAAATGTAAATATATCAGTTGAATATTCCATCATTTTAGTTGGAAATTCATCTCTTTGGTTGAACATTGATGTTTGTAACTAAGAATATAATTATTCAATTTTTTGTTGTAAAATGATATTTTATAGTTGGAAATTAATCTTTTTCGTTGAAACTTCAATTATTCTATTCGGAGAAAGTTAAAAGTTCATCTTTTTTTTTTTTTTTTTTTTTGAACTGTTCCAGTTGAAGATTCATCATTTTAGTTAAAAATTCATCACTTTATGTAAAAATGTAATTAGTTTTGTGAAAGTTAGTTTTTTTTGCTGAATATTATTTTTTTATTTTAACTGAGAATATACTTATTCTAAATCAATGTTTAATTATTATTTTGGTTGAAAACTCATCACTTCGTGTAAAAATGTAACTGTTTTTTTTTAAATTATTTGTTTTTTGGTTAAATATATTTTTTTAAACTGAAAATGTAACTATTCCAATTCAATTTTTAATCTTTTTAGTGGAAAATTCATCTCTTTAGCTGAACATGAATTTTTTAAACAGAAAATTTAGCTATTCAATTTTTGATTGACATTTCACCTCTTTTAAGTTGAAAATTCATTTATTATGTTGAAAATTCGTCTTTTTTGGTAGAAGTTAATCTTCTTTGTTGAAAATTCATCTCTTTGGTTTAAATTTAACCATTCCAGTTTAAGATTCATCATTTTAATTAAAAATTCATCAGCATGGTTAAAATTTAATTTAATTAGCTAAAAATTTGACTATCACATTTTTGGTTGGAAATTGGTCTTTTTTAGTTTAAAATTCAGCTGTTTGTTTGAAGATTTGTCTTTTAAAGGAGAAAATTTAACTTTTTCGTTAAAAGTTCATGTATTTTGTTAAAAAATCGTCTTCTTTGACAAAAAATTAAACTTCTTTAAAAATGGATCTTCTTGATTGAAAAATTTAATTTCTTTATCGAAAATTTAAGTACTTGGTTAAAAGCAAGTTGAAATACTTTGTTCAAAAATAAATTTATTAGTTGGAGATCCATTTCTTTGGCTGAAAATCTAATTATTTTGTTTAAATTCCTTTTTCTTTGGTTTGAAAATTATTCTTTATTCAATGGAAAATTTTACTATTCCATTTTTGTTTCCAAGTTGATCATTTCTGGCTGAATATTTAACTATTTTCTTGAGAATTCATGTGTATTGTTGAAAAATCGTCTTTTTGGTAGAAAATTAATATTTTTGGTATAAAATTTAACTATTTGGTTAAAAATTCATCCATCCTCTTTAAAATGCAATATTTTTTCACTTGGAAATTTATTTTTTTTTAATTGAAAATTTAACTTTTCTATTTTTGCTTAAAAATGATCGTTTTTAGGTCAAAATTTAACTATTTGGTTTAAAATTGATCGTTTTGAGTTGAAAATTCTACTATTTGGTTGAAAATTCATGTATTTCTTTTTGTTGAAAAATCGTCTTTAAAACCTTTTTGGTTGAAAATTTAACTGTTTGGCTAAAAATTCATATTTCTTGTTGAAAATTCAATATTTTCTCTTGGAAATTTATGAATTTAAAGCGGTTTATTACCTTAAATTGAATTTAATATAGTATCCACAATCATTTTTCCTTAATATGCACTGAGTTTTAAGTATAAGAAGATAAAATGAAAATTTGTTTTAATATTATTTAAATTTATGGACCTTAGGGACAAATCCAAGAAATGATTAATTACGTTTTCAGTATTACTTAATTATTTAAATAATATATGGTGCTAATATATTTAAGAATATCTTGTAATATAATTTTTTAATGATTTTTAAATTAAACATATTAATTGAATCCCTGGAAACTGGGAAAAAGCATTTTTTACAATAAAATTGCGAAACTGTATACAGATTCCGATTCGATTGTTGCATTCCGACAGTTGAGTTTCCAACAAAATATTTAAATTTTCGGTAAAATTAATTAATTTGTGTCCAAAAAAATGAATTTTCCACAAAGTATTTTAATTTTCAAAGAGATAAATTTTTGACTAAAATTATAAATCTTCAAAAAAAAGAAAAGAATTTTTAATAAAGTAATTCTACTGCCTACCAAGGATTTAAAATTTCAACCGAAGAAGACGAATTTCTCAACATAGATGAATACTCAAATTGAACAATATCGTCGAATACTCAAATGCTAAAACAGATTAGTTTTCAATTTAAGAATTATTTAAATATTTTGTTGAAAATACACCTAATTTGTTAAGCATCTGCTTTTGTGGATAGTAAATCCGTGTTTTTGGTTTAAAAATGTAATTAATTTAACAAAAACTTACCTCATTTGTTAAACGCTTGTCTTCGCGGATGGTAAAATCCGCATTTTCAGATTCAAAGTACGTATTTTGGTAGAAAAGCAATCTTTTTTGGTTGAGTTTTCATCTTTTATGGTTGAAAGTTAATTCTGCTTATTTAAAAATTCTACTGCTAGATTTCTGATTCATAATTAATCTCTTTTTGGTACATATTCTACTATTTTGTGAAAAATTGCTTTGTTTTTTGTTAAAAATGCAACTATTTTGCCGAACACTCGTCTTTTTTTATGTAAAAATTCATCATTTTGGATTAAAAATTGATCTTTTGGTAGAAAAGTTACCGGTTTGGGTTTTTTGATAAAAATTCGTGTCTTGCTTGAAATTTCAATTATTTGGTTGCAAATGAAATTGTTTTTTAAAAATTAATTTTTTCGGTTGAAGAATTTAACGAAAAAAGATTAATTGTAAACAAAATAGTTAGATCCTCAAAAAAATAGATGAATTTTCAACAAGAAACTTAATTTTCAATAAAGAAAAATAAAATTCAACGGAATAGTTGAATTTTCAACTAAGAAAGATACATTTTTAACCAAAAATGTATCATTAAATTTTCAGTTTGAGAAGCTAATTTTGATAATAAAAATAAAACTAATTTACAACAAATTAAATTAAACAAAAGAAGACGAATTTTTGACATAATAGTGAAATCTTTCACCAAAATGATAAATTTTTAATAAAATTTATAAATTTGCTACCAAATATTTTAATTCTCTACCAAAGTAGTTTGAGTTTTAACCAAAAATATAAATATTCTACCAAAAAGTTAAGTTTTTAAGATAAAAAGACGAATTTGGAAGAAAACAGTTGAATTTTAAACCAAGAAGTATGGCTTTTAAACAAAATTGTAAAATTTTCAACAAAATAAAATAATAAAATATTTGATCACAAAAATTGATTTTTTACAAAAAAAAAAAATAATGCCTACAAAGTATATAAATTTTGAACAAAATAGTTAAATTTTCTATTAAAGTGTTGAATTTTCGAGACAAAAACCCGAGTTTTTTGCAAGACAGTTGGATTTTCAACAAAACAGTTAATTTTCAATGATATAGCTTAATTTTCAACTAAAAAAGATAAATTTTCTACCATTTCAACCTACATTCTTATATGAAAAAAATTTTAACAAAAAAAAAAACTTTCTGACAGAATAGATCAATTTTCAAATAAATAATTTAGTTTTTAACCAACGATTTTTATTTTCTACCAAAGTACTTTAAGTTTTAACCAGAAATATGAATTTTCAATCAAAAAGTAGAATTTTTAGCATAGATAAATTTTCAAATAAATAATTTAGTTTTTAACTAAAAAATTTATTTTTCTACAAAACTTGTTTTTCAACAAAATAATTCAATTTTAAACCAAATAATAAAACATTTTAGCCACAAAAATGGACTTTTTACCGAAGCAGACGAATTCTTGAGAAAATACATCAATTTGCAACTAAGTAGTTGAATGTTCTATCAAATTGTTGAATTTTTGATCCAAAAATACAAATTTTCTATAAAACAGTTCAAATTTTCACCGAAACCAAATAGATGAATTTTCAGCAAAAAAGATCAATTTTCTACCCAAATAGATGAATTTTTTAAGGAGTTCAGTTTTTAAGATAAAATTTAAATGTTTTAGAAAAAAAGTTGACATTTCAACTGGAAAAGAAGAATTTTCAACAAGAGTTCAACACAACTTAAATTTTTAGCCGAAAAAGTTACATTTTCAACAAAAAATGAAATAATTCTATTTCCATTTTGAGAAAATAATTTTTAACTAACCAGAATGATGAATTTTGAATAAAATACAAAAATTTTCTACCAAATAGTTGAATATTCAACTTACAAAGGAAATATTTTCAATCAAAATAGAATGACTACATTTTCAAATAAAATGTTTAGTTTAATTCCCTACAAACCTGTTAAATATTTCAGCCAAAAAGATGAATTTTCTACAAGGCTGCTAAACTTTTAACACGAAAATATGATTTTTAAACAAAAAAAGTTAATTTACGACCAAATATTTGAATTTCAACAAAATGATTAATTTTCGATAGAAAAATTCTTTTTTTTACAAAGTATTTCGCATTTAAACCCAGTAGTTGATTTAAGAAAAAATGAATTTTCAACAAAACATGTAATCTTTAATATTTGAACAAAAAAAGATTGAAATTTGTAATAAAAAACAGTTAAAATAAAAATAGTTAAAAAATAATAAATTTTCTACCAAATAGTTGAATATTTAAATAGAAAGCAAAATTTTTTCAACCAAAAATAGAATAGATACATTTTCAAATAAAAAATTAATTTTTAACAAAAAAAAACGAATTTCCAACAGAATAGAATAATTTTCTACCAAAGTAGGTTTATTTTCAATCAGAAAATATGAATTTTAAAGAATAAAGTTAATTTAATTTCAACCGAATGGTTTAATTGTATACTTGAGTATTCCAGCTAAAAACACGAATTTTCTCCAAAGCAACTAAATTTTTAACCCGGAAATATTAATTTTATAGTAAAAAGTTCATTTTTGACCAAATATTTGAAATTTTAACCAAAATGATAAATCTTCGATAAAAAAATGAATTTTTGACGAAGTATTTCAACTTTAAACCAAGTAGCCAATTTAAAAAAATGTAATTTTCAACGAAACATGTATATTAATTATTTCAACCAAAAAAAGATTCAAATTTTTGTTTAAAAACTGTTGAATCAAACCAAAAATCATGAATTTTTAACAAAGCAGTTAAATCCTTAAACAAAACAAAAAGCAGTTGCATTTTTTAACAAGAAGTGGTAATTTTTAACCAAATAGTTTAATTAATAGCGAAAAAAATTCGTTAAAAAAACGAATTTTCTACAAAATAGTTAAATATTCAGCCAAAGATTTTCTGTTATCAATATTTCATTAAAAAAAGTTAGCTTTTAAGAAAGTAGTTAATCTTTCTACTGAGTACTTACATTTTTGACGAAAAAAGATAAACTTAAAAAAATTTTTTTTTTTTTTATGTAAGATTCATCTCTTTGGTTGACAATTGAACTATTGTGTAAAAAATTAGTTTTTTTTTTGTTGAAAATAATCTTTTTAACTGAAAAATCAACTATATGCTTAAAAATTCGCCCTTTTTAACTAAAAATGCAACTGCTTGGTTGAAAATTAATCTGTCTTGGTTGAGGATTTAACTAGTTTGTTAATAATTCATGATTTTTAGTTTAAGTCAACTGTTTTTGTTTAAAAATAAAATTTTTTTCGTTGAAATATTAAATATTATAGGTTTTGTTGAGCATTGAATTTTTTTTATCAACTGCATGGTTCAAATTTGGAATACTTGGCAAAAAAAAAACATTTTTTAATCAAAGTTTAATAATTTTAGTTGGAATTTCAAATATGTGGTCGTAAATTAACTTTTTTGTTTAAAATTCATATTTTCGGGTTAAAAATTTAGCTGCTTTGTAGAAAATTCGTCTTTTGGTTGCCTTGAATACTTATAAGTAGAAAATTAAACTATTCAGTTGAAAATAAATTAACTTTTTAGTTGCAAATTCATAAGTAGAAAATTAAACTATTCAGTTGAAAATAAATTAACTTTCTGGTTGAAAATTTATATTTTTTACTGAAAATTTAACTATATGCTTAAAAATTCGCCCTTTTTGACTAAAAATGCAACTGCTTGTTTGGTAATTAATCTGTTTTGGTTGAGGACTCAACTGCTTTGTTTTTAATTAAAAACTAAAATATTTTTTTGTAAAATATTAAATATTACTTCAGAAATTATTATTTTTTTGGTTTAAAATTCAACTACTTGATTTAAAATTGAAATACTTGGTAAAACATTTTTTTTATCGAAGATTCATGATTTTAGTTGGAAATTCGAATACTATGTACTTAATTAATTTTTTGTTTGTTTCGAAGTCATTATTTGTATTAAAAATTTAGCTGCTTTGTGGAAGATTCATCTTTTTGGTTGAAATATTTTCTAATTTGGTAGAAAATTAAACTTTTTAATTAAAATATAAACTATTTACTTGAAAAATTATCTATTTTGTTGGAAATTTTTTGTTTGTTAAAAATTAATTCCTCTATTTGAAAATGTAACTATTCTATTTTCGGTTGAATTTTTTTCTTTTGTAAGTTGAAGATTTACCTATTTTGTTGAAAAGTAATTTTGTTTGGTTGATAATGAATTTTTTTGACTGACAATTCCACTGTTTGGTTCAAAATTCGTCCTTTTTAATTAAAAAGGCAACTGCTTGATTGAGGATTTAACTGTTTTGTTAAAAATGAACGATTTTTAGTTGAATTAAACTGTTTTTACTAAGAAATAAATATTTTTTTGTTAAAATTATAAATATTACACTTCTCGTTGAAAATTCATTTTTTGTTTGTTTGAAAAAACAGCTACTTCGTTTAAAGTTGAAATTCTTCAAAAAATGCATTTTTTTAAATCGAAGATTCATCATTTTAGTTTGAAATTTAAATATTGCGTATTATATATAATATTTAAAATTCATATTTTCAAGTTGAAAATTTAGCTGCTTTGTCGAAAATTTGTATTTTTTGTTGAAATATTCAACACTTCGCTATAAAATTAAACTATTTGGTTTAAAAATAACTTTTTGGTTGAAAATTTATATTTTTTGTTTAACAAATCTACTTTAGCAAAAAAACAAACTTTTTAGTTAAAAACTAAACTATTTATTAAAAAAATTATCTATCCTGTTGAAAATTCGTTATCTCTTTGGTGATTTTTTTTATCTTTATTATTAATTTTTATTTGATTTATTTTTATTATTAGTATTTTTCAAATGATAACTCAATTTTTTTTCAAAACCAAAAAAGTGGATTTATTTTCGTGTGGTTTCGAACAAATTTCCGGGCCATATGCATGCAAATTTGAGTAAAAATTTTTTCAATGCATTTTTGGGCCACCCTATTTCCACTCCTAATTATTTTGTTTCAGGTTTGTCATGAGAAAATTCGAGTCTTATCTCACGTGGCTGGGGCACAAGTTAAGCAGCATGGATTAGACAACGACCTGGTGGAAAGAATAAGGAAGGATCCTTATTTCCAACCGATTTTGAATCAGCTTGACGATCTTCTCGATCCGACGACTTTTGTCGGTAGAGCTCCTGACCAAGTTTTGGAATTTCTTGAAGAAGAAGTGCAGCCTGTTTTAGATTTGTACAAAGGTCTGCAAGTAAAACCTGTGGAGCTTAATATATAAGTCGAAAAAATTAAGAACAAATCTGGTTTTATATTTTTGAAATATGAAGCCAGCATTTAGCGTTTTTTTCAGCATTTAGAAACAGGGTGGCCACCCACCCGGGAGAATCGGGAGAACTGGGAGAAATATTACACCAAGAGTTTTCCCGTATTTTATATTTCGCGAATTTTGTAATTTTTTAAAATTTCAAATCAGAAAGCACAATTTAATTTTTGAAGTATTGATAATAATTAAATCCTAAAGGTTCACAATATTTTTCGCAAAACGTGAGGCCTTAAAACTAAAGTTTTTCTTAAATTAATTTTCAGATTAACTTTTGCAGGTTTGAAATTTTATATTTCACAGTATTGTAGTTTCAAATTTATATATTAAAAATGTCAGGACTATTCCGCTCTTAAATATTTTAAAATTTCCTATTAAATGCATTGATAGTCAGTATTAAATTTAATAATTTTAGATATGAATATAAACCATTTTCGAATTTGAAAGCTTAAATTTTTACGATTTCAAAAAATGGAATAATATTGAAGCAATGGTGTTATGCATACCTTATTTTAATTTTTAATTTTCGATGTAGTATCTTTAAATTGTCCGATCTTTAGTTGAAGATTTAAAAAAATAAATAATTTTAAATTGAAAATGAATGATTTGATAATTTCAAGAATGAATGATAATTGTAAAGGAGTTTTGATGTTGAACGTTATATTTTTAATTTTTCAATTTCATAGGTTTTAATTTTGCAATAAAATCGAATTGTTTATATTTTTGAAAGTATAATTAGCAATTTCAAAAATCAATAATTTTTAAGAAATTTAAATTCACTTCAAATAATTGAAATTTTAAAGGGGATTGAGTAAATAAGAGTTTCAATTTTTTCAGTTTTAAATGAAGTTTGCATTCGTTTAAGTTTCAACGTTCAGGAGTAGAAATTTTTTCAATTTTAGTGTTTCCCATTCAAAATTACCGTTTATTTGGAAAGTTTCCGAATAATTTAATTCATTTTTTGATTTTAGACGAATTTGTATGATCAACTTTAATGTTAAAGTTATTACTTTGTTATTTAATAATAATTTAAAATTCCAGAACTTTACAAGCTTTGACTTTAAAAGATTCAATTTAGTTTTCAATATTAAATTGTCAAATTTTAATCTCTTTGAATTAAAAAATTATTCAAATTCAAAAGTTTTCAATTTTTAATTATTTAATTCTGAATGCTTTTAATTATAAATAATACAATTTCAGTTCCTCTAAATTAAAAATAGCATAATTTACAAAATTCGAATCTTAAAATATTCAATTTTTAACGTTTCGACATTGTTCTATTTTCAAGATTTTAATCTGATATCATTTAATTTTGTAATTCTTTATTTAAAAATAAAATTGTGTAATTTTCAGCACTTTGACTTTTTTGATATTTCAACTTATTTTTCTAAATAAATTGTTCAAAATCGTTCAATATATTCATTTTTAAATTTCAGGCGCTGTCAATTCGAAATTATTAATTGTTTCAAAAATATTAAAAATGTAATATTAAAAAAATGGTTTAATAATGGATTTTAAATTTGCGTATTTTTATGTTAGGAAATAAAAATCTAGACACGTGAACGCACGATTTGCGCGCGTGCATTTACTGCTAATGTGTAATAAAACGCATGTCTGTATTTTCCTTTATTAGACACAACAATTTCCTTACGAAAACTAAAAAAATAGTGGCCACCCTGAGAAAGGAATTTCACAAATAAATAATCATGTGAATTATAATCATGCTTTTATTGAACAATATATTTTATATCTATTTTTTGACTTAGTAAATATTTTTGCTACGAGAAAATCTACTAGATTCTGAATTATGTAAACAGATTAAGGATTTTTATTCAGGGCGATGACAGGATTTTGGATCTGAGTATAAAATATAAAATAAACTTTTATCAAACTTAATGGTTCGTATAAAACTTAAACTAATTGGAAGTCTCTTTCCGTAAACTTTTCAAGATTTTGGGGGCTTTTCCCGAATGGATTAATTGCTGTGATAGCGAAAGTAGAAATAGGAGAGAAAAAAGTAGAATGGAGATAATAGGGAAAGAAAATTCGTGAACAGTAAGAATAAGAAAGGAAGGGAAAGTAAGAGAAACGATAAAGTAGATTTGAGAAAAGTAAGATTTAGAAATCAGGATAGAATTAGCATTGAACGAATGAAACCTAATCTTCAAAATTATTAAGTTCAGAATAGAGAAGATAGGAAAGATCAGAAAAGAGAGATCACATAGAAAAGAAAGAATAGGGATAGAATAGGATTTCAGAAACAGAAAACTCTGAAAATAAGAGAAAACGAAGTATTGAAGTTTTAGAGGCAGCTTACTATTGTGTGACGTAAGTTGAAGATGTAGGTTTCATTCCTAAAATTTGATAGAGTGTAGATAAGAAAGGAAATAATGAGATAGAGGAAAAAAGATTTCATTAAAGAGGAAGTAATTTGAAAAACAAAGAGTTCTTGATAGGAGAGAAGATAATCTGTAGAGTAAAAAACAGTTTATAGGTAAGAACGTAATTTATAAAACAGAGAAGAGAAGACAAAGAAGGATATGAAAGAGAGATTCGGCATCAAAGAAAGAATAAGAAAAGGAGCGAAGGAAATAATTAAAAAAAAAAAAATTATTTATAGGAAAGAAGATAATCTGCAGAGTAAAAATAGTTAAGAGGAAAGAACATAGTTTATAGAACAGGGGAAGACAAAAAAAGAAATAAAAGAGAGAATTAGTATTAAAGAAAGAATAAGAGAAGGAGCAAAAATTAATAACATGGAAATAATTTTAAGAAAAAAGAATTTTTTATGGGAGAGAAGGTAATCGCTAGAGTAAAAAATAGTTTATAGGAAAAAAATAGTTTACAGAACAGGAAAAGAGAAGATCAAAAAGGAAATAAAAGAGAGAAGCTGTATGAAAGAAAGAATAAGAAAAGGAGCGAAGGAAATATTTTAAAAAACAAAGAATTATTTATATGAGAGAAGATAAGCTGCAGAATAAAAATAGTTTATAGGAAAGAACATAGTTTATAGAATAGGAAAAGAGAAGACAAAAAAGGAAGAAAAAGAGAGAATTGGTATAAAAGAAAGAATGAGAAAAGGAGCGAAGGGAATAATTTGAAAAACAAAGAATTATTTATAGGAGAGAAGATAACATGCAGAGTAAAAATAGTTTATAGGAAAGAACATTGTTTATAGAATAGGAAAAGAGAAGACAAAAAAGGAAATAAAAGAGAGAATCTGCATAAAAGAGAGAATGAGAAAAGGAGCGAAGGAAATAATTTGAAAAACAAAGAATTATTTATAGGAGAGAAGATAATATGCAGAGTAAAAATAGTTTATAGGAAAGAACATTGTTTATAGAATAGGAGAAGAGAAGACAAAAAAGAAAATAAGAGAGAATCTGCATAAAAGAGAGAATGAGAAAAGGAGCGAAGGAAATAATTTGAAAAACAGAGAATTATTTATAGGAGAGAAGATAATATGCAGAGTAAAAATAGTTTATAGGAAAGAACATTGTTTATAGAACAGGGAAAGACAAAAAAGGAAATAAAAGAGAAAATCGGTATAAAAGAAAAAATGACAAGGAGCAAAAATTAATAACATGGAAATATTTTGAAAAAGATAGAATTTTTTATGGGAGAGAAAGTGATCCCTAGAGTAAAAAACAGTTTTAGGAAAGAACATAGTTTACAGAACAGGAAAAAAGAAGATAAAAAAGGAAATAAAAAAAGGAAGTGGTATGAAAGAAAAAATAAGAAATGGAGCGAAGGGAATAATTTGAGAAAACAAAGAAGTATGTATAGGAGAGAACGTAATCTGCAGAGTAAAAATAGTTTATAGGAAAGAACATAGTTTATAGAAGAGGGAAAGATAGTAAACGAAATGAAAGAGAGAATCGGTATAAAAGAAAGAATGAGAAAAGAAGTGAAGGAAATAATTTGAAAAACAAAGAATTATTCATAGGAGAGATCATAATCTGCAGAGTAAAAATAGTGTATGGGAAAGAACACAGTTTATAGAACAGGGAAAGACAATAAAGGAAATAAAAGAGAGAATCGGTATAAAAGAAAGAATGAGAAAAAGAGTGAAGGAAATAATTTGAAAAACAAAGAATTACTCAAAGGAGAGAAGATAATCTCCAGAGTAAAAATAGTTTATATAAAGAACATAGTTTATATAACAGGAAAAGACAATAAAGGAAATAAAAGAGAGAATTGGTATGAAAGAAAGAATGAGAGAAGAAGCGAAAGGAAATAATTTGAAAAACAAAGATTTATTAATAGGAGAGAAGATAATATGCAGATAAAAATAGTTTATAGGAAAGAACATAGTTGATAGAATAGGATAAGAGAAGATAAAAAAGGAAGAGAAAGAGAGAATCGGTAGAAAAGAAAGAATGAGAAAAAGAGCGAAGGAAATAATTTGAAAAACATAAGAGTTTATTTATGGGAGAAAAGATAATCTGCAGAGTCAAAATAGTTCATAGGAAAGAACATAGTTTATAGTATAGGAAAAGAGAAGACAAAAAAGGAAGTGAAAGAGAGAATCGGTATAAAAGAAAGAATAAGAAAAGGAGCGAAGGAAAGAATTTGAAAAACAAAGAATTATTTATAGGAGAGAAGATAATCTGCAGAGTAAAAATAGTTTATGGGAAAGAACATAGCTTACAGAATAGAAAAAGGAAAAACAAAAAAGGAAGTCAAAGAGAGAATCGGCATAAAAGAAAGAATGAGAGAAGGAGCGAATAAATAATAAATAGATAATAATTTGAAAAACAAAGAATTGTTTATTGGAGGAAAGATAATCTGTAGAGTAAAAAATAGGTGATAGGAAGAAACAAAATTTTTAGAACAGGGAAGAGAAGACAAAAAAGGAAATGACAGAATCGGTATAAAAGAAGGAATAAGAGGAGAAGCGAAGGAAATTATTTTAAAAACAAAGAATTGTTTAAAACAGAGAAAATAATCTGTAGAGTAAAAATATTTTATAGGAAAGAATATAATTTATAGAACATGATAAGACAAAAAAGGAAAATGAAAAATAGAATTGGTATAAAAGAAACAATGAGAGAAGGAATGAATAAACAATAAGGAGGTAGTAATTTAAAAAACAAAGAATTATTCATAAGAGAGAAGATAATCTTCGTGGTAAAAATATTTTATAGGAAAGGACATAGTTTATAGAATAGGGAAAGACAGTAAAGGAAATAAAAGAGAGAATTGATATATAAGCAAGAATGAGAGAAGGAGCGAAGGAAATAATTTGAAAAACAAAGAATTATTTATAGGAGAGAAGATAATATGCGGAATAAAATATTTTACAGGAAAGAACATAGTTTATAGAATAGGGAAAGAGAAGACAAAAAAGGAAATGAGAGAAAATCGGTTTTATAGGAAAGAACATAATTTATAGAACAGGAAAAGAGAAGAAAAAAGGCAATAAAAGAGAGAATCGGTATGAAAAGAATGAGTGAGAGAAGGAGCGAAGGAAATAATTTGAAAAACAAATAATTGTTTATGAGAGAGAAGATAATCTGCAGAGTAAAAATAGTTTATAGGAAAGAACATAGTTTATAGAACAGGAAAAGATAAGAAAAAAAGGAAATAAAAGAGAATCGGTATAAAAGAAAGAATGAGAGAAGGAGCGAATTTTTCAGTTTATTAAGAAATAAAGCTCAGTATAGACAGAGACAGACAGACAAAATGTACAGGTAACAATAGAGTTCGTAACACTAGGGATGGTTACTAAAATCACAGCATTTGCAAGACAAGATGAAAAGAAAAATATAAGATTAGATGAAAGAATGAACATAAGGTACAAGAATGACATAGAATAGAAAATAGAATATTGATGATAGATTATAGAGTCGCAGTTCAGAATATAAAGTAGTACATGAGGAGTGATAGAGAAAGTAGAAATGTTTTCACTTTCGAGTTTCTTTCGATTTTAAGCACGCACGATAAATATTCATTAATTCCATTTGTTGAGTTTTCAAGTATAATAATTAATAGTGCGACTTTAATTTCGGTAAGGTGAAAGAAAAGAAATTTTAAAAGAAAGAGATAAGAGAGGATAAGAAAGGAGGCATGAGAAATGATAGGAAGACCTGGAAAGACTTAGGAAGTAAGAAAATAGATGAAATAGGAGTAGATAGTCGATCTTTAAAGCATATTTGATCACAGCATTGATTTACGTAGTATATAAGATAAGAATGGTGAAAGTACCAGCGATCCGAGTAAAGCGGCACGAGCAGAACAGTTGAGTGAGAAAAAGTGGAGTGAAAGGAGTGAAGTAGAGTAGCCGCTGAAAGTGGAACGTTGGCATTATTTTGAGGCATATGGGGAAAAATGAAAGTGTGTCTGGAGGATAAAGTGAAAGAGAAAAAGAGAAAAGGCGACAGTGGAATAGATGTAAAATATTAAAGAAAGAAAAATCAGCAAAGTGAAAGGAGAAAAGATAAAAAGAAGAAAAGGCAAGATAGAAGGTAAAAAGAGATGAAAGAAGAGAAAACAGTAAGTAGAAAAGAAGATAGATTTTCTGGAAATAGAAAGGAGGAAAAATAGTGATAGATTAGAGAAAGAACGAAATAATAGAAAAGGAAGAAGGCAAAGAACACTGAAAGTAGAAGAAAGGAAGATGAATGCTTTAAAGTTCTAAAGCGGAAAAAAGAAAGAGAACTATAGAGATATAAGGAAGAAAAGATATTGGAAAGAGATTTACAAAATTTTCGCAAGGAGACAATAGACGAGGTAAAGAGTAGATTCAGGTACTTTTGTGAAAGTAGATTCAGAGGTAAGAGAAAGACAGAAGTAGGACTGAAAAGTATAAGAGCGAAAATTTATGAAAAGAAGTAGATGTGGATGATTTAAATTTTATTTATTGTAGAAGAATGTAAATTTGAGAAAAAATGGAATTTTGTACAATTAAGATGTTTGAAGAATTGTGGCAAGAAATGGCGATATTGTTTTTAAAGATTAATACTGATAGGTATGAGAAGTGAGATAGAGAGAAAAGATAGTAGAAAAGGAAAATAGAAAGAATAGAGAAAGAAAAGAGAAGAAAAACAGAAGAAAAAGAATAGTGTCCGTTCAAGTATTTTTTTTAGCTTTCTTGGGGTAGAGAGGGTGAAAAACGAGAAATATGCTTACTCATGGTGAAAAAAATTACCTTATGGGGAAAAAGTAGGTCAAGAGGGAGTAAAAAATCATGCGCGCAATACTTGAACGAGCCCAAATAAAGTAGAAAAGGGTGATTACAAATTACGTCAGTATTTACAAGAAGGGGCGGAGAGGGGATAGAAAAATATGCTTACAGATAGTGGAAAAACCACCGAATAAAAGGGGGCCCGGGGGAATATTATGCCCACGTAATTATTGAATCACCCAAAGAGGAAAATAAAGGAACAACCAAATTAAAAAAAAAAAAGAACAAAGAAGTGAAAGAATCTGAGAAAGAAATAGATAAAAAAAGAAGATAGAAATGAGGGCTAGAATATAGAATTGAAAGATAACTAAAAGAAAGAAGACTATAAGAAGGAAGTCTGAAAGAAAGAAGACTAAAAGAAAGAAGAAAAGAGTTCAAATTGGAAAGGAAAGGGAAGTGAAAGATATGGAAGATAGAAATAAAAAGTAAGATCTAAAGTTGAAAGAAAGAAGAATAAAAGAAGGTAGAATAAAAGAAAAAAGAATAGAGTTCAGATAGGAAAGGACGCGGAAGTAAAAGGCATTGAAGGTAGAAATAAAGAGTAGGATTTAAAGTTGAAAGAAGACAAGGAGAAAGAAGAATAAAAGAAAGAAAAAAATGAAAGAAGACAAAAAGAAAGAAGAATAAAGGGAAGAAGAATAAAAAAAAGAAACAAAGAGTTCAGATTAGAAAGGGAACGGAAGTGAAAGACATTGAAGATAGAAATAAAGAAAGAATATAGAATAGAACAGAATAGAAAATAGAAAGAAGGAAATTGAAAAACAAGAAAGAAAAAATGCAGAAGAGAAAATGAGATTTCCGATTATTCTTCGACTCTTAAAAGTTGAAGTTGCTATCACAGTACGTAATCATCAATAAAACTGATGATCGCCTTCATTTTGAGCGACCGCTTAAATGATTGAACTCTGATTATCTCGAGTTAATGTAAAAATATCGGATAATTATAAAAATATTTTTAACTTTCAAAGTGATCAATATTCGATCAGTGTTTCTAATTCAGCAGTGCAGTAGCGATTTTTGACCTTTGTTTGTGTTTTTTTTTTTAATGGAAGAAGGTCCGGAATGAAAAATGGGAAA